>JAOYSI010002448.1:0-16042 GCA_025775065.1 Hiodon alosoides
CCCCCCCCCCCCCCCCCCCCCCCCCCCCCCCCCCCCCCCCCCCCCCCCCCCCCCCCCCCCCCCCCCCCCCACATAACTGTTCTTCTTGTTTCATTTGAGTTGAGTCCCCGGTAGTCGATGCAAGGACGCAGTACCCAACCATTCTTCTTGATGATGGAGAAACTGGCTGCCCCCCCCCCCCCAGGGAGGTTGGACGGCAGATATATCCAAGTTCAAGAGACTCTCTTATGTAGTCCTCCATGGCCTGGGACAAAGGACCTCAAGGGGGCAAAAGACCTTCAGTCTGGAGGGGGCAACATACTGGAGAGTAAGTCTATAGCATAGTCTCCTGGTCAATGGGGTGGAAGAGGCAATGTTTGCACAATACGGCTGAGAGGTCTTTGTATCTGCGAGGAACCACGAGGACTGACATGGCCATGACTTTCGACTTGAGTAGCTCCACACAGAATTGGTAAGCATTGGGAGAAACAGTCTGTGTCCCAAGCTCGCAATTCTCCCGCGGACCACAAGATGGTAGGGTCATATTTCAGCTAGGGACGTCCCAGAACGATCTCAGAATCTGGAGATTTCACCACCAGGAGATGGGGCCTGTTCAGTGGGTCACCTTCCCTGAACTGAGGCGCTGTCTGTCAATGGCGTTAATCAGGGTGGTACATGGGGAAAGTGAAATACTAAGGCGTGGCTGATTAAATTCCCCGCTAATCCAGAATCTATAAGGGCGGCGGTACAGAAGTGGACAGTCACTGGAAACTGGAGGGTTTTTTTTCGGACGTGGCTGGACACAGCACGGTACTCATTCACAGGTCACAGGGGTGGGCAGGGGTCCGAGGTTGGACAGGGCAGGCCGATATCAGATGGTAGGCGGCTCCGCTATAGAGACACAGTCCCAAGTGGCGACAGCACTGCCTTTCCACGTTCATGGGCTCAGGCTCCTCTATAATGACAGCGGGTGGAGAGGAGGGTGAGAATCAGGACCCCTTCAACGACTATGAGATCGGAGGAGAGTGGATGACGTGCCTATGAGCGTGTGTCTGCTTTAGTTGTTTTCCGCACTTGCAGAATGCAGCCTGAGCGTTTCAGTATTTTTAATACCAGCTAGCTTTTCAAGGATTTAATTCAAAAGCAAATAGATATCAAAACAGATCAATATGAATTAATTTTATTAAACCAAAGATATGCATTTTTCTCCTAAGGTCGCATTCTTGATAGAATTCTCTTAATTTTTTTTGACTACTCCTTCAACGATAATTTCCAGTTTATGTGAATTAACCAAGTTATAGGTATCTATGAAACCAAAATGTTGCCGTACTTAAACAATCTATTGTCTTTGCAGACAATATCAAACACTGGATGGCACTCACTTCCATGTTAAAATGTTAAAAAAACCCTACTCTGGTGAATATTCAATAAGACTGAAGCTCTGTTCTAACCACAAACCTCCAGGGACACATCTGTGCACGAAGGGGATAGAATTCAATTGGCCTTGGATCCCCAGAGCGTCCGTTTGTCCCACAGGCCGCACTTGTTTTCCTCTCCTCCGTTTACTGGTACAGGTAACATCATGGCTATGGAAACATCTCACTGGCAGCTTACATTTCAGGTAGCACAAAAACAAATTTCATTCAGGACGGGATGAGCAGTTTTCCCTTATTACCATTCACCAGATTTTTAGACACATTTGTGAGAAGGGCATTTATTTGAGATGGCAGCCCGTCGTTCTCCCATGTTAGATATCCTCTCATTATGTAGTAAGCTAACTAACATCCCGGTTGTTTCTTCGCCTGCCAGCAGGGGTAGGTATGTTTTTGTCTGACAAGAAATACTAAGATACTTCTACATTAACCTCCTAAATTATTCAAAGACATTTTGTTTTTTAAGCCATGACAGGTCATTATAAAGCTATACAACAATATAATAAAAAAAATGTATTGTACTCTCTCCTGAATTAAAATAATAAAAAATTGAAAATCAATGCCTGCAAATGGTTACAAGAAAGAACACTCAAATGGATGCACCAGAATCAAAGCGTCTTACAAATAATGTCAGTATTGGAGCAATATAAAAAGTGAAACAAAAAATATATATAATTATGTAATTTTAAATTTTAAAATATCTATAAAGGGAGCACAAGAATCATTTGCTTACCCTCCAACTTTAGTACAGCAATAGCAGGGTTTCTGCGTGTGCCTCACTTTAAGGTACACACCCATTTTGATTAAAACAGAATCAAGAAAATGATCCACACCGTTTACAGAGCTAAAATCATTCTTAACATTTCTTTTCTGTTGTTTACACGCGTGCCTTATAAAATATGCAGTACGTTGTTCCATGCATTTTTTTAAAAGTTTAAAATTCAGACATTTTGAGGCCTTAACATTTGATAAAACATGACAGTACTGGTGCATATTTTTCAACTAATTAGAAGACATTGGGTTTTTTGCACTTCTTACCAAAACCATGGAGGAGGTATTTCATGTTGGGTGTTTTTAATTAATACAATGCACACATTTAATCGGATAATCAGATGCAATGGAAAAAATGACGTATTAAAGCAGATAAAAGGTTTATAAATATACATAATTACTGAAGACGCACAAACAAAACACTGATCTAACAAGCCCATCAGAATGGTAAACTCTGTGACGTGTCAGCTGCCGCCAGTTCCTAACATAAGCACTAGAGGGAGTTTCAGCCATAAAAACACAGTTCAGCTCCTCAGCTTGGGCAAAAGCCGCAGTGCACCCCGCCTGTGAGGTCGGAGATGGTGCCCGCCGTGGATAGCCTCTTCAGAAGCAGTCCCTCAGAGTCCACGTTGTGCATGGCCTGCTGCAGCATGGCCACCATAGGCAGGCTGTCGTAGTAGTGCAAGGGCGCCTCCTTCTGGCTCAGGTTGTAGCCAAAGCCGGCCAGGCTCACCTCGTCACACAGATAGCTGGCCAGCGTGAGGGCGGAGACCCCCAGGGTGGGCACATTCTACCAACGGAGCAGCGGAAATAATCGTGAGAATTGACAGCGCTTCATGTAGTCAATCCACTGCACTTGTGCTGCAGTGTAATTCTAACATATTCAATACAACCCATGTTATAGCATGTGCAAATAACCTGTCATCATCTGTTTTTGACATTTTCTATTTAGTTGTATTAAGCTTCTTAGTTCTGACAAGACGTACTCAGTTTCACACAGGACAGGCTGGTATTCATTGAAACAATTGGGGGTAAAACTGCAGTACCCCTGCTGGGAGCGCTCAAACACCTTAACCACTATACCACCTGCTACCATAATACAGCTATTATTCTGAAAGATAACCTTCTGATCTGTGCTTTGAATTACACTGAAATTTCATTCTGTTGGATATTTTATTTTATAACACTGATCTCAAAATTAATTTGTAAGGTTAGTTACCACCTTAAATAGCCGGCATAGTTCTAGAAAGAGGTAGTGGGAAAGATGAGACAAACATTAACATATACCAGATGGACTGAGACAAGTGTGGAGGAGCAAACTAATTGCCAAAGATCTACAACATACCACCTGCTGTGAAAAATAGGAGGTAGGGCGTCTTACGGCTGGCAATGAAAATATCTACCTTGTCTTCAATTATGATTTAACTGCAAACGGCAGCAGCAGAACTAATTATTATGCGTACAGACACATCATGTCTGCTCAAGGACAAGCAAATGACCAACCAAACTCATATAACAATTTTTAATTTATTTTATTACCCTCAAATAAAAGCTGACAATCTATACTTTAACCTGACTGTAATTGTTGGATTTAGAATCCATACTTTCGGAGTAGAGCCAACATTTTAATTGTTTCACTTGCTTGTGGATGTATGGAAGCCGATTCAATTAAATTCTAGGGCTGTGAAACGATTAAAAGAATGTATCGCGTTAATCACACGATTTTCTGTAGTTAATCGTGAATAATCGCACTTTTTGAATGTGCTCAAATTTGGCCCTAAATAAACACATTGTGTTTTACTGTAATGGAAAGAAACACGAAATAATCTGTATCAGAAAGTTCGCTATTGCGTTTGTTAGCTTGCTGCTCGTTGACTTGTCCGTTTGCCTCCTGCACACGAACTCTAACAGAGTAGGCTGCTGCTGTCCTGCATTGCTAGCCCTGTTGCTACTGCTGCCGGCGTCAACTCTGTGTTTTGTTTGTAAATTATACTTCAGACTCGAAGTACTTCGGTGATACACAAATTCACTCTTACAGTAGCTGCAAATAACTTTACTTTTACCCATCTGTAAGGGTTTTATAATAAAACTTTAGTAGCTTTCTCCTTCATTCAAGCTTACTTAATCGGCAAAGTTATATCTACAATCAAGCAGTCGACCGTCAAAAAAGCGCGAGAGCGTGGAGTTGCATTTTAACTACGGATGTTTCTAAGGCTCAAATTAAAATGCGTTAATTGCAACAAAAAAATTAACGGCGTTAAGCATTTGAAATTAATCGCAAGCGTTAACGCGTTAACGTTGACAGCCCTATTAAATTCATAAATAGATTTTAAATTTAAGATAAAATGTATGTTTTTTTCCCTCTGCAGACAAAACAACAAATATTATCAAAAATATATACATATATTTTAAAACGGCTACCTGAGCAGGCTTAACTATTTTATCATATTGGTCTCATACTTATTTTATTTTCTCATTTTGCTCCCAACATCAGATGCTAACTAAACATCAAATTTAATGTTAGCATAATCAAATAAAATTATGGGTTTTCTAGAAATGGTATGTCAGCTAGATACAATTAAGTTAATAAAGTGATACCAATGTTGGATTTTTATTATTTTTATGAAATATTTGTAAACCTGGAAGAAGAGCAAAAGTTTCAGTACATATCCTATAATGAAGGAAAGTATAACAACCATTAAATTAAAGTACTATATAACAGTTGTTAAAGTATATGTTAAAATATAACCATAACATGAAACATTTGAAGCTCACTGCTTGTTGGTAGGTCGTATCTATACATACCAAAATAAAAGCAGTGTAAAAAATCTTGTGTCATACTACTCTGCCATTTATCTTCTCAGAAAATACATGGTCATATATGACAAAGTGTTTTCAGAGGAATTGCACAGATCCCTGCTGTCAGCGTTTTGAGACTAATTGTGACGTGTAGGCGTGTAAACTCACCTGATCCCAGCCCCAGAGGCGGGGGTGTGGGTTGGGAAATTGCAGGAGATCTAGCGCCGTCTCCCTGATGATCTCTGGGTTCAGGATGCGAAACTGTGACATCTTAATGGGAATTGTGTCTGGCACCTTTTGCCAGAAGAATAGCCAGTCCCAAAATGACTGTGGGCAAAAGGAAAAGCAGCCAAGTTATAACATATGTTATACTCTAATTCTAAACCGGCCACTTTGCAGAAAGTCATACTACAGATGTGTCATTACTATGTCCAACGGGAGTGTATGTGCTAAGGGAACACGTGCATTTACATATACTTTATAATTCTTCTTTATGACTATATTAAAACAAAAACAAAAAAAGGGAAAAACTTTAAAGCTGGGGAGTTATATTCTGCATATATATTATTTACAGCATGATAATAATAACACTAAACATGGCAGGTTACATGTTTATTGCTGGGACTGTATGAATTGTCTGATGCTAATATGGGGTCTCCATTACTGAATGTATGTGTTTTGGTCGTTTTGATGATTAGCAGCATTCAGGTTATTCTATTTACTTTGTTTGGAGGGCTAAGGTATGATACATTTCAGGACATTCTATATTCACCCGATTGTCAACACTGTCATAACTGATACACCAGCAAGTTTTAAATAACAAAAAAACCAGGCCTCCTGACATAATTTGGCGTTAAGGCAAGCTGATATATTTCTCATTTATGAAGTTATATACGTTCTAAATTTAAGATCTGAAATATGTACACTTCATCCTCTAAACATTCTAGATTACAGGCAGTAAATACTCAAAAAGTAGCCGTACAACTACTAGGCTTCCCAGGCTAGAACCTTTGAGTTCATATTTTCACAACACCGCACTTTATCGTTTATAGTTCAGTTATGGTCTGTGCATCCTTTGTGGATACAGCAGGTGCAGCACGGGACACAGAGCTAGACTAATAGGAACAGAGTGTGATTAAGTGTGATTAAGTGTGATTAAGTGTGATTAGGAGAAAACGACAGGAATAAAAACCCATTTCACTTCCCCTCTCCCTGTAACTCCCTGCCACACCAGTGACATGAACCAGAAGAACTCACCACTGGTTCTCCAGTGATCATGGCTCTGAGCCAGCTGAAATCCACAGACTTGTAGACCGCAGTCACAAACTGCAGACTGGGGTCCTCATCCTCCCAGACCGTGGGGCTCCCCTCGGGGTAGCTCATTCGGATGGAGGTCCTGTTACCCACGTCACGGTGAAAGTCACGCACCGGACCGCTGTTCAACCTGGGGGCTCAGTGGGTGTCAGGCCACTGTCAGCAGTGCTCAGACACTACATTTAAATATACCTGCACATACATTTACAGGCACAAGCACAGTGTTGTCATATTCAGCGCAAGCTAAAGGTTTATTAGTGATAAACTGGGCCAGTGACTCCTGGTAATGAAAATTGGCTTTCCAATTTCAGAAAATGCATGGTGTTGCTATGCGATAACTGATTCTACTACTTTTAAAAGGTGAACTAAAGAGTTTGTTTTACTATTTACTAGTCATCGTGGGGACAGCGTGTCTGACTGCTGCAATGCAAGAATTCTTACACACCAACAATTCTGAGAAATTGCTGGTCCTAGTGCTTTTGTGTAGGGGGACGGGTTAAGCATACCATGGAGGTTTTGTAAAGAAAAAAAACCTGAAAAAAACTAGGAATAGAGGTCAGGGAATTAGACACCATGGCTAGGACCACGTCGTCACACGACTGATATATAAATCATGTTTACATCACATTTTGTGTCGTTGGTTGTTAAATGCACACAGTTCACAACGTTCAAAACAAACATAAGGGGACATTTTCCAGTTTGTTCTCCTAAGCACTGAGGTACTATGTCATTACAGTTTTAATTTAATCAACGTATTTTCCCATTAAGTCACGTGGAAACGTTAACTGCAAACTTATTTGGTAAAAATAGCTCCCACTGTAAAGCAGTACAGTTAAAGCACAGTAAATGCTGCTGTTTTGGTTATTATTAACTATTTGCTTTGCGGATCACTCAATCCAGGTTTTGTCTGTTGGAGTGTGTGTTTATATATATATAGATATATATATATATATATATATATATATATAACAAATTACCCGTTCTAACTTGTTAAACAGAATATAAAGACAGCCAACACGTTTGAAAAAGATAAACTAACCATTGCTACAATCCACTGGAGTAGAGAAAGGAGGAAAAGGATGTGTAAAACCCAGCAGCAGCAGCAGCAGCAGCGCCCCCTAGAGCATGCGTGAGGTACAGACCCTGATGAACGGCTGGAGACTTACCTGATGACGATATCAAACTGATCGATGAGAGGCCCCAGTTGCAGATCACGCAGCACACCCCCGTTCCCAACCACCACACAGCGCTGGCAGGTCTTCTTGTCCGACCTGTGGCCCTCCGAGCTGGGCAAAAGGCTAAGCACCTCCCTCAGCTGGTCCCTCATGTCCCGGAAGCCAAAGGGTGGCGGGTACTGGAACATGGGCTCTGTTAACGTTGTATCGCTCCAGAGGAAGGGCTCGACCACGCGGCCAGAGCTGTTGAAACTGCTCTCTAGCCGTCTCCTGGTGAATGCCGGCCTGCATTTGCTCCTCAGGATGCTTTTCACAAACGCGTGCACAAGCTGTTGAGACAATTGGGAACGCACAATGTCTGCATTTCACTGCTCATGTCAATGCTTCACTAGTGGTAACCACGGTGGCAATTCAACCAATGCGAGTGCTACCTAATGCTTCTCTTTAATGTTTTTATACACACAGGTGGCAATTCAACCAATGCGAGTGCTACCTAATGCTTCTCTTTAATGTTTTTATACACACAGATCTTTCTGTTCAAAAAGGATTGAACATAAAGAAATGATTGTGGACTTTTATTTATGTTCAGATAAATGTGAAATAAGCTTCATTTTAAGATAAACAACTCAAAGAAGAACAAAGTACTTTGTTCTCCACAGAATGGTTTGGCAGCAAAAAAACTAAAAACAAGCAACAAGCTGTATCCTGTTGTCTGGAAATTAATTTAAAGCTTTTGAAACTCCGTGGACGTTATCACAGTTTCCACTGGGTATAAAATGGGTAACAGTATTGTGTTGAAAGTATTTACCTTTCTGTGGCTGCTATCCACGGCCCATACGGAAGGCTTTGAGTCAGGCTTTAACCCCGGCCTCGTCAAGTAAGCAAGAAATATCAGTCCCACAGCTATGAGTAGGACCTGGAAACGTCTACTGTTGACAGGACATCAAAAATAAAGCTCTTGTTATTACTCGCATAGATTTTTCAGAGACGCTATACCTGCAGCTACTAAAATCTGGAATTATGATCATTTAACCACTGACAAAAAAATATGTCTGTATGCAAAAATGTGTTTTTAATTGGCCCACAGGTTTTTGGTCTGAAAGGATGTTCTGAGATCAAAAGCCAGCCTTCTTTCCACTAGCTTTCTTCTATTGGCCAAATTGTTATTTTTAAATGTTATTTTTGTGATGAGGTTATTTCTTTAAAAAAATAAACTCTGGCCTGTGTGGAGCGTCAGCAGATTTGAGGGGGTGGCCCAACCTCCAAGAGCTGCAACAAACTGTCTTCCGTTTCCTCATTCTGGGCTGCTGCTTACTGGACGTCCCATCAGAGCCTGGGGTTATAACTCGCCTCATGCAGCCGTCTCTCTGCCTGAGAGAGCGGACGGCGCAGTCACATCAGATCACAGTGTAATTATCTTCACTCTCAACATGTCAGCAGTTATTTATAAATGAAATGTAATGTTGCAAAAGCACTTTAATACTGGCTCAACTAGAGAGAGCTAATGGAAACCCCCTGACTGAAATGACTGAAAGCTGGCCATGTGTCAGTTAAGGGGTCACAAAAACAGCCAACTACAACAACTGCTACAAAATACAAAGCTCTTAGGGAGCACAAATTAATTTCCACTTGGAGTGATCGGTTTACACTGCATGGAATTGCAAACGTCTCCCGGATCTCCAGGCCTAACAAACTAACAGCCTGGGGATGTGTCCTGTGTCTGTGGCGGATAATTTTCGTACTGCAGGGAATACCCAGAACCGACGGCAATGATCGCCCAGGAGAAAGTAACCCAGTTAGTCTCTGGAGAAGGGACAATAGGCCTGAGGCAGTAAGCACCTAGGAGATTGTGGAGTTGAAAACCCGCCCCAGTTTAATTAGATGTGAGATTTTATGGCGAGACGAATGACCTTGCTTCCAAACAAAAAAAAAAAATTTGCACCAAATTAGTGACAGTTTTTGGTATCAAACCAAACAAAGTCAGAACACGCAAACCTGGAAGAGGTCACCTGGCATTACCCCAAAAAGTAATAACCAGTTTGACCGATATAATAAACACTTTTATATCATGTAGAACAACACATGCACATATGTGCATCGGTTGACATAAATATGTTAGAATTATGACGAATGTGTATTACAGTGAGACAATGGATGTGTTCACACATGAATTATTCCTACTCCCTGCAATTCATACTTTTATATCCACTCAGCGTCAGAATATCTTTATGGTCTTTAAATATTCTTTCTCTTCTTGTTTCTCTGCCAGGATGAGTGTCATGCAATGGCCTCTAATGCAGGATTTTCTCCCTAGCAGTCAGGTTCCAGGAAAAAACCTGCGACGTTGTGGGCTGGCTAAAGTTTTACGACACGTGACTTGAGATCTGCAATAGGCTTGCGACTAATTCCTCACAAACCGTTTTTTATGAAACAGGGCCCAGTTCCGGACAATGGCTGGGTGGAATTTTGGCCCATTCCAGCCAACAGAACTGCCGGCTGAGACTCACTGATGTATGTGGGCCTGAATTTCTTGCTTCAGGTCCTGTCACAAAATTCAGTTGTAGATTTAACGTTTGTTTAGGATTGTTGACTTGCTGTATTGCCAACTTGCTGTTAAGTTCAAAGACCGATGCCCTGACATTTTCAGAATGACTGATTCTGTCGATACTGGCAAAGCCCAAACCTGTTGTCGTGATACCAGAATTTTGAACTTTGATTCGATACCACCCCCAAAAAAATGTTTATATAAAAGATAAACAATTGTGACTCTAGGTGTAGCATAGGTATAAACATAAATTATGCATAAATAAATAAAAGAAATGCTTTCATTGCCTATTATTAAAATTACATACTTATGTTTATAGTGATATATTGCGGGGACAAATCATATTTTTCACAGGATTTCCACCTATGCTTGTGTGTAGTATTGGACAATGTCAAAAGAGCGTGCTTTTTCATAAAAACAGTACTACTGGTATCACAACACATTCACGAGTGGTCACCTCTATTGGAACCATTATCGGGGCATTAATATTATATTGATGGATAATTCATTACAAGATGTTCTGTGACCATGGTGCTCTGAAATTCAGCATTTTAATACTGGATAGTGTTTCATAAACATTTTTCATGGCCTATTGTAAATAACTAAACATTGGACACAATGATTTCAGAGTGGGTAACCTAAGCACTAGAGATAATGTTCAAATAAATAAGTGTTGCCTGAGACATTGATCATACATAGCTATTTCAACCGATTACTCGATTAATCAACCAAAATACTGGATGGCTGCAGCCCTAAACCTAACCCAATTGGCAGATTTCTCATCCCGCAAGCCAATTAAATTTTTTCATGACATACCAAATTAGTAAAGACTGTACTACATCTGACGGTGTGAAATAACTAATGATCAATCACAACCAATCACAGTCTGTGAAAATGTGTGTCCCCATAACTTAGTTAACCAGCTTTCGTAAATTTCAGTGGCCTTTTGGTTTCAATGTTACATCAGACTGTTTTCCGTTTACTATAAATAACCTTGGTACATCCTGACCGAGGGGTTGGGGTTGGGGTTAGTGTCTATAACATGAAATTGTAACCACTAACCCAACCCAAAATATATACATTTCTCAGTCAAATAAGGCTTTGGACCGTGACCAAATTTTAGAACAAGGGACAAAAACTAGATTGTAAAGGGTACCGTTGTATCGTACAGAAAGACAATACTTTGCCGAATTTACATAGCAATTTGTTACCTAGCAACTACTGCTACTCGAGACGAGTTAAATATTTGCAAGACTGACGAACCGTTATAATACATAAAATACTTTTCATTCCGACATTTTACTGGCTTGAACGACACTGAAAATATAGCATTTGTCACCCAATATTTGACTACTAATAGACACGTTAAAGAGCCAAATAAAACCCTAATACGTTAAAACATCGTCTTTCAGAAACAGTTTTGAACAATTGGCTAAACCTACCTCCAAATCCACGAAGATCGTCTGATATAATTGCGAAAAACATTACGTGTATTTTTTTTTTTTTTTCTATGCAGCAATCCCGTTCAAAATACGAGGCAATAAATGATATTTTTGCTCACGTATTGGTCGCTCGAAAACACATTAGCTTTAGCGGTTTCCCCCCTAGAAGCTGTATGACTATGCAAGTAAGAGACAGTCAGTGATGACTCGAAAATAATGGTCGTGTTCTACTGCGTAAGGTTGCGCAAAAATGTACGCAACTCATCTCCCTAAAGTGTTCCCACCATACAAACAGCACACTCTTCTGCCAAAAGACCAACACAAACGTCGAGTCCCATTAGAGTCTAATAATTCGTTTGCGCTAGGGATGGGCGGATCGATCTAATGTATCGATACTTCCGATCCTGACGTTTCATTTTTGAGAATCGATCCTCACATGAAAATATCAATACCAGGTGCTTTCTTTCTTTAGTTTTTTTTAAATTATTATTATACTAATTGTATGTCAGATATGGAAAGTGAAAAATAAAATAAAATGAAATGTAGCACATAGTTGTTTAGGATAGGAACTATTTCTCCATCCGCCCTCTACCTCCGCTCCTTACATGGCCTATACACAGGCACATCGAGACACACAGTCACTCAGTCACTGTCATGGGCTGTCAGTCAAGTAATCGAGAGTGAACAATGTTACCAGTGCTGCTCTGCTTTCATGGCCGAAAGAAAATTAAGCATCGTTTGGAGTCATTTCACTCCAATAAACAGCAATGAAGCAAAATGTGACGTGTCAAAAGTGTGTAAGATATTGTGGCAATACCACAAACCTTCTAAAACAGATAAAAATCGATCACACACAAGAGCATGACAAGTTGCAGCGGAGTCGATTAGAGGAAGGGGGAGAGATGTGTTATCGCGGTAATTGCTGTGCATGTTAACACTTCAGTCGAATTATTACCATAGCCTGATTTTTCCCAGTCGGTGTTTTGTTGTGCAGGTGAACGCACTCAATAGGGTGCTAGATTGGACACATTCTCAAACAATATCTGAATGCATTATATCAATTTTGTGGAAAAACTGATATGCGTTGTTCAGGATTTTTAAAACATAGATTATATCTTCTAAATGTAAGTAAAGATCTCAGGTTGCTAATGCCTTTTTTATTTTATGTTGTTGATTTCACTTCAGGGTATCTGATTATTCTTCTTTTCTTCTTAAGAGATTTTTATTTTATGTTGTTGATTTCACTTCAGGGGATCTGATTAGCCCAAATTTCCAGTTGAAGTGATGTGAAGAATAACGCCTTAAAACGGTAATAATATAATTGAACATTTGTTGAACGTTATTGAACATGTGCTTTATAATTGCTGTTATTAAACAAAAAACAGAAGTATAACTGAAATTAATGTTAGATCAAAAACTAAAAGAGAAGTCTGATCATTGGTAGTCTATTTAATACTAATGCAAAGGCTTTCAAATATAAATTTTGATGTCTGCATTTTTCCAATTTCCACTGTAGAAATCATTTTTCCTTTTTTATGCACTAAAGACTTTTAAAAGTATCGGTATCAGGATACTAGCCTTGGTATTCAATTACTAGAAGTATTGTAAGAACTTGTGGAAAACTGGAATAGGGGAAAATAGTAAAAGGTTGTGGGACTACAATGGTAGCCTGAAATAAAACAGAAGAAACTAAAACCCTAAACTAATATTAGTGTTAGTTAGTAGTAGCAGCACGAAACCTTCTTTTGTCGTGAGGAGGCACGAGCTGTGTGTGACCCCCTGAACTTTGAGAAGATGTATGAAAAGAACTGAATGAGTCCCTTCAGCAAATCATTGTTATGTAGAACAATGAGAACGGGGGGAGCAGAAACTGACCGCTGTTTTCTACATCCCAAAATGAATTTGCACAGCCTCTGAAAAGCCAGCAACCACGACAGGAAAATAAGGCACACGGATCCATAACTGGACGATCGTTTTCTTTCACTTCACTGCCTGGAAGAAATATTTTCATTCCCAAGGTCAATGAGTATTTTTGGTCATCACAATGTATGTTGTCTACTGAGAAAAAGGAGAGAGAGAGAATCCATTCCTATCGCGAAAGCTATAAAAGAGGAATGTATTTGCTCATGTAAATCGTAAAAACGCCTTTTTTTGGTTTCCCAGAGAAAGGGCCTCGGGACAAGTTAAACAGGTCTGCTAAAGTTTATTCAAGATAAAGGAACAATCAACCCCCCACAATTCATGTTAGGCTTGACTTAAGCCACACGTGCGAGCGACACACTGGAGAAAGGCGAGATAAACTGTGAACTCCGCGATCTGAGTGTGCGATCTGAGCACACTGCTGGCAATATAACACACTCACGATGGCTCTCTCATTAGAAGTTACATATTAGTAATAATCTCACCTCTTTGAAAACAGACAGTTAGTTGAACACGGGTGGGTACTTCTGCTCTCCACTCAGCGTGTCCTCGATGGGCTCCACTGACTCCTCTCGCTGACATCCCTCACACAAGCCTGCCCGGTGTTTTCCCACCATCTTCAGCGTTTTGTTTAGTGCGCAGTGCCCTAACCTTAATCTTGTCAACACCGCATCCTCTCTCCTGTGTCCACTACCTTCCCTAGTAACATTTTTGAATTTTATACAGATGCCTCCCTTTCCCCTCTCTGTCCGTTTTCCCATAATCGAGTTGTTCTTCTCCAGATTACACATTTAACCTCTGCATTACTGACACCAACTTGCATTTCCATATTTCCTTTCTTTAAAGCCCTCCATGCTAACTCCTCCACCCTCTCATTTCCCCTCACCCCTTCATGCGCTGGAACTCACAGAAATTGTACCCGACCTCCCTGATGTGCTTTTCTTGTGACTGACTGAAGGTCTTCATATAGTATATCTTGACGGCTGTTTGAATGGAAAGACGGTAAACTTGCTTGGGCTGAGGATGAGTGTTTTCCACCCGCCGTAGTGCAACCAACACTACCACGGTGTAAACCCCGGTGTAAACCCCGGTGTAAACCCCAAACATATCGGATGTCCATTTCCTTTTACTGGCATTGCCATCCGGTCACTCCTGTCTCAGGTTTCGTAGCACCATCTCTATAAATCTGTATACAATCACTATACTCCTTCATTACATGGTAGTTTAAAGCACTACGCAGCAAGTACGCTGCCAGGGGAGAGTGACATGACGTGACTAAATATTCATAATGTCCACTATTAGTGACAAAGGCCGTCTTCCATTCGTCCTCTTCTCGAACCCATGCTGAATTGCACGCACTCCTGAGATCCAGGTTGGTAACTCGCAGTTGTTCCAGACCAGTAGGGCCCAGAGGAAGGGGGTGGCGGTTCTTGGCGCTAAAGTGGTTCAGACCCCGATTATCGATGCACAGACGAAGACCGCCGTCTTTTTTCTCCACTAAGAAGAGGCTTTAACCTTTCAGTTACTTATTACCACTTCACTCTGTTAACCATTGAACCTGGTTCACACACCTGTACATATTGTTGTGAAAATGTTAAAGTTAGACTGCCAGGCAGTGACGCGAGAAGACTTTTTAACAGTCAAACGGGTTCAGTAGTGATGTATGGCTGTCGCCTACATCCGTTATATATTCTTCTCCAGTATTCTCCACCACAGTGCTAATCTTTATGAAGCAATTGAGCTTATGCAATGATCGCTAGTTGGTCTCCTCTGCAAATCTCCTCTGATTTATTGGCCACACATACTGCCTCTTACTTCAGTACAGTGCAAGTCTAAATACTCTGGAGCAATCAATAGTCTCTAAAATAGTCTCTAAATGGAGTCCACTTTGCTGACTTAAATAGGAAACATTACACATTTCTGTATTAGAATTTTACAAACCATTACTGTACTCCTCATACTGAGCATAAAATAAATTTAAGGGACACAATTTTAGTACAAGTCAAATGTTCTCTAAAAAACTTTACATATGGTTATCACTTTTCATCTACATAATGTTGACCAACACACTCGGGGCCAATTGATCTGATGTGTTTTATTCAGGAGCAAAATTCAAAGTGATTTAAAAAAACAACTGTAGGCACATGTAGCAAGAAATCCGGACTCATAAGCACTGCACGGAACGGCCCCATTCACGGCCTGGCTTTCACCAGCAGCGATGCTACTGCAGTGGTTGTTTCAGGTCAAACAGTCCTGTACCTCCTTTCACAACCTTTCCAAGCACAAGACAGGCTGAGGGAGAACGCAGCTCATCCCTGGAACCTGTGGGAATGACGGGAGGGAAAAAGACGTTGAGAATGTGCTGGAATGGGCCCTGTGAACACAAGGCTGTTCAGTCAGGGCTGGATAAGTAACAGCAGTAACAATACAACCAGACCCTTGTTAGACAGCTTCTCTCAAAATATTCTGTTGCCTAGGTAACCAACAACAGGTTTTCACTCTCATTACAATACACCTAAAATGAACTTAAATATCGTTTAATAAAATAGTGAATGTATTTGATTTAAAACCAATTGTATTTTGCTAAAACAATTGCACTAAAATACATTTTTCAACCTTCTGAGGTTAAGTACCAGGCAACCCTAATCCCACACAATAGAAGGG
>JAOYSI010002449.1:0-16041 GCA_025775065.1 Hiodon alosoides
CGATTTATTTCTACTGTGTGAGCACACCGCACCAGTTAGGCATAAGTTCTAATGTTTACGATTAAATTCTACTTCGAGAGCGCACTGCACCAGTTAGACCTATGTTCTAAAGTTTAAGATTTAATTCTACTGCGTGAGCAGTTTACTTATAACAGTTACATAACCATATATACGTATATACAATAACCGCTTTTGGAAGATGTCAGCATGGCACTTTTGAATGTGTCAGCATGGCACCTCTAACTGGCTGTCTTACTCAATGCATGTGTAATCGCTGCATCTCTTTGCACATGTCTAACTTGTATAGTACATTGTATGATTATGTATTCCTTTTTATAACCTTTTTCAGTAAAAAATAAACAGGGTGGGACTTTGGAAGGCCTTTTTGCTCCCCATGAGCCCTGGATTAAATGTATGCCATTATAATTGGACTTGTAGTGCTTTACTCTGTGAGGACACCTTTCAAAGTGAACCATTACATAATCATGTCATGCTCTGGCAGAGAAGGGGTCTTTCCCCTGCGCAGACACGAGCACCTTACCTATGGGCAGACAGGCAGCTGAGAATGCTTTGCACAGCCAGACTTTTCTCTGCATTTAAGTACTTGTATGAGGATTTATTTGATTTCCTATGTTTCCCCGTAGACATTATGCATACCGCTATAAATGGTAGCTCACTGATGCTACTCAGACTCTTCATCTGAAAGCCACAGCAGCCCCTGCAGGCCACAAAGAGAATTACTGGTTGACCTATAGCCAAGCTGGAATAGCACGAAGATCCAGCAAATGAGCAAATCCGCAAGAACGAATTAACAGATAGCGTTGTAATGCCTTCGGATTTTCTTCTCTTGTCTCCTTGGTGTTGCCTTCTTGACTTTACTATTGTTAGCTACTGTGAGAAAAGTTGGCACACACAGAGATATTTCCAAACTCTTTCCTTTATCGTGTTTTGACTTCACCAAGTCCCTGAGAATGTATCAGAGCAATCCAATGCGTTGCAACCGTTCATGTGTAGCAATAAGTTATTCTTTTAGTTTGGCGGGATGTTCTTTGACCAGGACTGGTTTGGGTTTAGTTTTAGCAATAAAATAATACACTGCAACATAGTATTGAGATAAATCCCAGGTTCCAAATGTTCCTCGTCAGATGGTCACCAGGGCGAATTGTGTGTGCGTGTGTGGCTGTGTGTGTGTGCGCGTGTGCGTGTGTGTGTGTGTGTGCGTGTTTGTGGGCCTGTTCGGCTGTGTGTGTGTGTGCGGGTGTGTGTGTGAGTGTGTGTGTGTGTGTGTGCGTGTGCGTGCGTGTGTCTGTGTGCGTGTTTGTGTGCCTGTGCGGCTGTGTGTGTGAGTGTGCGTGTGTGAGTGTGCATGTGCGTGTGTGTGTGTGCATGTGTGCGGCTGTGTGTGTGTGCGTGTATGCGGCTGTGTGTGTGTGTGCGTGTGCGTGTCTGTGTGTGTGGCTGTGTGTGTGTGAGTGTGTCTGTGTGCGTGTTTGTGTGCCTGTGCGGCTGTGTGTGTGAGTGTGCATGTGCGTGTGTGTGTGTGTGCGTGTGCGGCTGTGTGTGTGTGAGTGCGTGTGTGCGTGCGTGTGTGTGTGCGTGTGCGTGTGCGTGTGCGGCTGTGTGCGTGTGCGTGTGTGTGTGTGTGGCCGGGGTTCCTGCACGGCACCAAATGGCCCTGTCTCATGCTAGCTCTTCACAGTTCCACATCTCTGCTGCTGAACCTCTTTGTTCCCCCGCCAGCTGGAAGTACGGCGCATTCTGGCTGTGCGCAACGAGAGAGCGGACCGTCTCCTTCTCTTCCTCCTCTCCCACCACTCAGCAGGTCTCGGGCCAATTTGATTGCCAAGCGGAGTAGAGCTGGGGAAAGCATGCCCCGGTTTGGGTCTGGAGCACCCCGGGGCAGCGGCGAGGAGGCGCGGGGCAGACGGGCTAACTCACACGCAGAGACACAGGAGCGTAACAGGGCTTCTTTCTGCGCGTTGCATCATTCCATTCAAACTTTCCGCTGATTTTTATTTCTCATTTGTAAAAGGGGCTGGAAAAGCAATATGCCAAAACGGCACCCTGGCTGGCTGCTCTCACTTTGTGTCTTGTTCGCCTCGTGCCCCAAATTGCCTTTTACTGCGTCTCCATCTCCCCCTGACTCTCCAATGCCAGCCCATGACATATTCTCTAATCATCAGCCAGCTGGCTGCCTCAGAGCCTGCATTGTGTTTTGTCTCAGCTGATAAAAATGGATGTAAATTGATTTCAGGTCCAAAAATCAAAAAAATTGTTATTTTCATCATTTCCCTGTTAGACCCCTGCGGTTTAAAAATAAAAATGTGCAGAAGAGAAACTTTTTTTTCCTGGAGTTTTTTCTTTAATATCTTTGCTTCGCAAAATTTACTCACCCAAAGTTGCATAGAATTTTCTACATTATCCAGCCAGACATTTACTAAATCAAATCAGGTTGAGTACCACTCTGGGATTTGAAGCTGCAATCTACTGTTTGCAGTTCCCACGACCGCCTCCTGTCCACCCGCTACAAGTTCCAGTCAACCAGCAGTTATATTAGACCTCGGTGTGATTTTTTGTGGCAAAAACCAGATCTTACCAGGTCTATTAGTTCTGGGTTTGTGGATCATCACTCAGTGTCCTGTGGCTTCAGCAGTGTTTCTGGGCCATTCCTGGGCCACTGGCATGTGACTAATGACCACTCTTAGACTGTACTCTCAGTGGCCATTATTTATGTTGAGCTATTAACGACTAAAATTTGAAGTTAGTTGGTAGGGAGGGGCAAGAAACTGGACTTTGATTTACAGAGGAGTTAGGTTTACAATCCAGAATTTCTTTTATAATTATCCTCAGAATGATCTTATGACGAACAGCAAGGTCTAAAACCTGAATGCCAGATGGGAAATCATTCTGAGGTGACCGCAACGTTGAATTTGGTTGCTAGCCAGCAGAATACAAAGGCAGTTATTCCAATGTGAAATTTGGGTGCCTTCATTAGGAGCACAGATTGTATTACCAGTGTTGTTATACATGTAATGAATCCATTTCTACAGTCTGGGAGTAAACAATGATGTTTGTGTATCAAGGAGGTCTCCGATTTAATTCATGCCTCTCTTGGCATGTCCCTGTTGGAAGCACACACACACACACACACACACACACACACACACACACACACACACACACACACAATGCAATTTTGGCCTCTTCTGGATGTTGGTGTGAGGGTATAAATCCTGGTTTGCTCTCAGGATAATGAAGAACGTCATTGCGGGTTTTACTGCTGTGTGATTGGTCCTTTCTTTGTGACTGCTTATGACAACGTTGCACTGTAAGTCGTCATTGGACCAGGCTGCTGCCATTAAATAACCTGCTTTAAGAGGGCATTGATATAATTATCTCCCTTTCTCTGGCTCCCACAGTGCAGCAATGACTACGTCCCTGTATGCGGGTCCAACAACGAGAACTACCAGAACGAGTGCTACCTGCGCAAGGACGCCTGCAAGCAGCAGGCGGAGGTGCTGGTGGTGTCGAACGGGTCCTGCCCTGTTGGTATGTCCCGCATACACCTCTTCTCATAAGACCCTGGGGCTTACCAGACCTTACATTTTCAGCCTGGAAGTCTTACAAACACTGCCTGGAACCAGCATGCAGCTGTGTGAACAGTAAAACTGGGTGTGAAAAGAAGCCCGGACGAGGGAACCCGTTGAGTGCGTTTCCTTCTTTAATTTGAAGTGGTTTAGCACCTTACGTAAAATGCAGCCCACATCCAGTCAGAGGGTGGCCTCGGACCAAAAGGGATTGAGCACAAAGCACAAAGACAAGACCCGTTGTGATGTCAGGTTTCGTTTAATCACACTTCCTTCCCACGTCCAACGCTTATAGAGATTTGGGTTCATAATGGCGGTATAACGTTTTATGAGTAAACTTTTGGTGAATGGCAATTACAACAATGAAGCACTATTGGACCACCCAAAATATATGCAGTCTCAGGGACTGGCTTACTAACTGTGCTAGACGTTAAAAAGTGCACAAAAAACCACATCCGTTCAAGTATTCAGCATCCAATTTATTGAGATTACCTCGTTATGCAGTTATCGGCTACATAAATAGGCGTGGGATGAAGAGCTGTGGGAATGCACGTAGTCAAGAATCCATTCCAAGAAATGTAAACAGAAGTTCACGGATAAAGGGTAAGTCCTACTGTGTTAGATGATGTTGTTAGATGTGACTACATGACAACAGCAAGACAAAACACTAAATACAACAGCAATACAAAACAGCAAGACAAAAGACAGTACGAAAGCTAGACAAAAGACAGTACGAAAGCTAGACAGAAGACTGAGTACAACAGCAAGACAAAACACTAAGTACAACAGCAAGACAAAACACTAAGTACAACAGCAAGACAAAACACTAAGTACAACAGCAATACAAAACAGCAAGACAAAAGACAGTACGAAAGCTAGACAAAAGACAGTACGAAAGCTAGACAGAAGACTGAGTACAACAGCAAGACAAAACACTAAGTACGACAAAAGACAGTACAACAGCAAGACAAAACACTAAGTACGACAAAAGACAGTACAAAAGCTAGACAGAAGACTGAGTACAACAGCAAGACAAAACACTAAGTACGACAAAAGACAGTACAAAAGCTAGACAGAAGACTGAGTACAACAGCAAGACAAAACACTAAGTACGACAAAAGACAGTACAACAGCAAGACAAAACACTAAGTACGACAAAAGACAGTACGAAAGCTAGACAGAAGACTAAGTATGACAGCAAGACAAAAGACAACGTACGACAGCAAGACAAAAAAATAATTGGGTGTGGAGCACACGTTAAGTAAATTTTTTTAGGAACAAAGCTTTGGCAGCGGAGTCTAACGCTTTATTGTTTCTTCGCTGTGTCACCTCCTTGTTGCCACGGTTGCAAGGGTACTCTCTACTACCGTCACTTTAACACCGAACAGACTCGCATGAAAAACATCTCTTTTCAGAGGCAGGGATTTCTCATGCACAGCCATGCCTTTAGAATATTTTATGAACCACGCTCACACGCTCTGCACCCATTTGTAGATCGCTCATCCCATAAACACTTATACATGTGGCAGTTTATATAAGCATCAAGGCTGCGTACGCTTGCTGACCTTGCCGGTGCAGCTAATGTTGTAGCAGAGATTTTAGCAGTGTTTAATAGTGTTTATTATGGCCCATACACATTATACCAATGGTTAGACAGCCTTTTGCATTGAAATCACGCACAGCTGTGGAGTCAATGCCACTTTGTCCTAATGGCTTTAGAAAAATCGGGCTGTTAGAGTCACACTAAGGCAGACTAGGAACATAAGAAAATTTGATGATGAGAACAGGCCATTGAGCAAAGCTAAGCTCATCATAGACCTTACAAAGTTATTCAGACCCTTCCTTTGATTGACTGTTTTGATTAATTAATAATTACACGCATTGTTTTACTAATTTTCCTTTTTTATATTCAAAACTGGTATACTCAAGCTGACTATTTTTTGAGGTGAGAAAAATGTGGAGAAAAAACCAAACTGTCTTAATTGCCTATTATATCCAATACTGTGGAAGCAATTTTAGCAGCTTTTGCAGATGCGAGTATTTAAGATTGTTCTCCACATAAATTTTCTCAAGCTCTCTCAGATTGGTTGGGGTTCAGGTATGGACCGCAATTTTTAAGTCTTGACATAGATTAACAGCAGGATTCAAGCAAGGCTTATGAATGGGCCACTAAAGGGCATTCTCTTTGTTGAGTTAAAGCCACTCCAGGGTCGTTTTGGCCTTGTGTTTTCATTGCCCTGCCTGAACAGTGACGTTTCTGGATTTATTTTTAGATCTTTAACAAACTGAAACAGGTTTCCCTGGAGGATTTTCACTTACTCTGCTCTGTCCATTGTCCCTTCGGTCCTAACAAGCCTCCCGGTCGCTGCAGATGAGAGGCTCCCCAGTAGCATAATGCTGCCACCACCTTGCTTGACTATAGGGGTGGTAGACTCGGATTGAGCTGTGTGTGATTGGAGTATTTATCCCAAACAGTTCATGTTTCCTCTCGTCAGGCCACTAAACCTTTTGCCACGTTTTAGATAGATTGGATAGATAAGTAAACCAATTTCGATGTGCCACAGAAAAGGGATGAATACTTAGGCAATTTCCATTCAAATTAATTTTCTATTAATTTTGAATGTGTACATACCTGTTCCCTTTTTTGTTAGCTTAGAATGTGTTTGTTTGATTATGATATAAGTGCAAGAACTTAGTTTATATTTTAGATTATCAAAGCTAAAAGCATTAAAGCAACAAAATTTGAAAACAGTGCAAGGGTCTGAATGTTTTTGTGAGACACTGCATAACCTATGTATTAACTTTGTCTTTCATTGAATCAAGTTTAGTTTGTAAGGATTTAGTTGTTTTTGGCCCCCCAGGAAATGTTGGCAAATAATTCCAAGTGCTGTTACTCCCTGTGTAAAGCAGTGCTCTCCAACATCTGTGTCTGAGATGCACCTTTGATTTGATTACGGTTTGCTGCAGTCCAGATCCAGCTGACAGCCACTGAAGTGGCGAAGCATGCGTTTTCAATGTCGATGGCTCCATACAGGATTCAATGTAGCAGTCAAAGGTTCCTTCCATTGTACCATTGAGCTAAATCTGAATTTCCTCAGTAAATATACCACTGTATAAAAGCAGACAATATAGAGTACATCATTTACAAAAAGATGATAAACAAAAACAGATACAATGTGTGGAAAATCTCCTTCTTCCTCCACTGGCTGTCGCTGAGTTTCGGTCCCATGGGTGCAGCTGTGGAATCATTTCTATGGTTTCCATGGTCACACCCGGCACCACAGCAATGGACGCCATTAATACTTAATGATTCACTGGAAAGATCTCCTTGTCAAGCATTGGGGCAACCATGGAAGCTGACAGGCCCATGTGAAGGTTAAAAAACTGTTTTTAAGTAGTTGATACTTTATAACTGTGGGTTAAAATTCACCGCCTGCCTAGGAAACGCTTTGATGGTTTTTCATTAAAGAGTAAGTAAAGACTTCACCTCTCACAAAACTCCCCATGTGGGAGCAAATTAATTGTGCCAGAGAATTAGCCACGCTCACTAATAGCTTTTTGCTAACCATTTGTTCCCTTCCCTTCAAAGTCGTACTCATCAAACTGACGTATGTAATCATTTTTAATCTGCCTGGAAAAAAATCATCCTGCTAAAAATAATCTATTTAATTATTTATTTGCCACTGATAGTTATAATAAAAGGTGCAAATGTTGTAGTGATGCATACATCGACCGTTGGGCCTTTCTTTACCAAAAAACAAAATGTTGTATTAATGAGGAAATACTTTAAACAAAACATAGAAATAAATTGGAAAAGGTAATTTTAAATAATTGCTGCTTAAATTAAAAATGTTCTTTCTCAAGGCCAACATGACAGCTGATAGAGCCGAATCCATTCCAAATCGATGTTGAATTCAGTCTGATTTCAGAGAACTGCAGTAACAGGTGACAAAATCTATGAAACATTATGAAATCAACCATATCAACCTCAGTAGTCTTTCCATGTCGTGGGTTATGTGGGATTCACTGCTTGGTGTGTTAGCTGGGATAGTGTTATAAGCAAAAGAGCAATATCAGCCAACAGAAACGATTAGCACAATCTCCTGTAGCGAATCGTGCGATAGGAAACCGATAACCTGGCTTCTACATTATCTGAAACGTAAAAGGCACCGTGGGACGTTAGTTCAGCACCTAGGTGCCTGTCTGTTGGGAGATTAAGAGACAAACCTGTGAACACTTGGCAAGGAGAAGGCGCTGGCTGCCTTTTTTAAGCCCTGAGAAAGCGAGATTTGAGCGAACGGCATCTCCTTCTCTAGAAAGGCCTTCCAGGCTGTACGGACTGTCAGCGAAACAGAAGGTAAAAGGCAACGTAGCGTAGCGTCTGTGAGGAACAAAAGGAGCAGCCGTTGCGCGGAGACTTGACAGCTCCCCCTCCCACGCCTCCCTGCACTCTCACCTCAACTTCGCTTCAAATGCCGGCTTTATTGTCAACAGCATGTGTAGCCAAACACCGTTGCTTTGTGTCGGTGTACAAGTGATAATATTATGGCCGTTTGAGACAAAGATCCAATTTCCGTCTCGCTCCTTACATTTTCCTTTCTTCTTCTCTCTCCCGCCGGCTCCTCACGTTTCCTACTGTAAGCACATCGCCTATCTCTAGTAGCCCACAGGCTCTCCCTTAAGATATGAGTCTGCAAACGTCAGCCTCTCCCAACGGAACCGTTTCACACTGGCCTCACCTGCCTGATTGGCAACTATTGTCCTTCCAGGGCGAGTTCGCCCCAAACATGAAAATTAACCCACCTTTAGGTGTGAGTGACTCATAAAACAGGTTGTTATGAAACAGCCCTGACCCCAAAGGCTGGCTTCTTACACTGCTATAGCGACTATTAGTACAGCAAAATAAATAAATGAATGAAAACGTTGCCTGTCAAATTAAAAGCACTATACAAATATATTATTATTATTATTATTATTATTGTCAGATTTATGTGATGATCGCTGAGATTACCCTGTTATTGTCTTTATTTATAATCGTGACCGCCCACCCGAGTACTTTTTTGGGACAAAACGGGCTTTCCCTCATCTCCCTTGATGAGTAGAGTGACTCCTCTCAATGTCCATGTCGGTTGGCTTCTATTTACCATGGCAAACCTCTCCGAGGACAGTGGCAGGTCACGTCCCCCAGTATCTACCCCAAGCTGAAGCCAACAGCCCATGTGTCAGGTTTCCGCTTCAAAGAGCAACACTGCTGTCTCGGTCAACAAGCAAAGGCGTGTGGCGCAGTGAAGTTTGCTAGACCTTAGAGAGAAACGGTTTTACAGGGTCAACTTGTAACTCACTAACTCTCATCAGTTAGTGAGTATCTAAGGCGAGATATTCCATCATGTAAAATGTTTGAATTAGTCAATTAAGAAAAGGCAATGTTTTGTTCTTGTCATAATTAGGGCAGGGATTCAATCGTGATCAGGAAAAATCACGAGAAACGCGAACATTTTCATTTTTAGGGAGGGTATTGCAAACGATATGATATTAATGATACGTTGTGATAAATTATATTCATTATTATTCAATAATTTAACATTTAGTCCTATAAAAGAATGCTCACTAGTTATGACATATTATTTCTGGATGCGTTTAGCTTTTTAGGAAGAAAAAAACTAAGATCTGGTAAAAGGGAATTGAAACACTGAAAAAAAACTAAAAAAACTAAACTGACAGCATGACATGTGTCGACATCCCGCATTTCAGCTAAGCAACACGAAAAAGATTTTCCTTCTGGTGAATTTAACACATCGGGATATTACTATATCTATATCTATATATTACTGTATTACTGTACTGCTAATCAGTACTGATTTAAATTTGAATACACTGGTTATCTTTATATTCTGTGGCATTTTCACATGCAATGACGGCAGTGCTGTTTTGATGACATCAGTTTGCAAAGAAAGTTTAATGCTGCCTCGTTAATTTTTTTCCTGCTCTTATACATTCTGTGCAGTATACACTTAGCATTTATTTATACAGTTTTCAACACTAAAGTTTGAGTTGAGTATCGAAAATAAAAAAAAACAGTTACGAAGAGTTACAAAGCTTTTTCCTGAAAATAAATTGCTTTAAGAGAACCAGATCAAATCGGGGCTCTGGTCACATGGGCACTTACTTCCCCAGTCGTAAGTTCATGACCGCCTAACGCTGCCTGTAGGTTTAAGTTGACAGTGTGGATGAATAATTGCATCATGACAAATTGTCACAAACTGGAATTGGTGGAACAATGGGGCCTCCAGTGTATTTGTCTGTTTATCAGTTATCGTGTACATTAGCCATAACCCTTCTATAGTTCAGCATTCTGTGTGCTATGTAATGTAATATTTCACAGTATCACATACCCTGGAATATAGTTTCATATATATATTAATCTCGGTTCAATTCTATGCACGTTAAATATTTCTCTATTTTGCTCTATAACTATTCTCTTAGCTAGACATTAGTCAAGGGGTGACTCACACTCATTTCTCTGATACATATTATATATATTTTAATATAAAGAAAAACGGCACTACCCGTTGTGCTATTCCCCGTATGTAACTCAATAGTAGAGATGTGGACTAAAGAGTGAAACTCAGCCAGCTGCGATATCCCGCTGAGACACGGAGGTGGACTTCCTTGGCCGAGGTCCCTCTCCATCTCCCGTTCATACATCGCCAAAGCCCCCCTCCCTTTCCCCCACCACCGGACATACGGACCGCTCCAGCCAATCAATCAGAGCGACTGTCGGAAACAGAGAGTCAGAACTGAAAAAACCATCGTTAAAATAATTCATCTTGAATCCCAGCGGTCCGCAGGGCATACGTCGGGCTGATGTATGGGCTGACGCAGATTAATAATTTGGCCAATTACGGAGACACACGGCGACGCGTTAGCGAAGTGGGGGTGGCAGGACGGGCAGAACGGTCGGGAACGCATGAGTTTGTGAAGCTGTCTGTCACACCCCTCCTGGGATATGGACAGGGGTGAGTAAGAGAGACGGAGGCCCAGCCTTCCACTGTGGAGCGACGCTGATTAGTTGATGTCTCAGAATGCAGCGAGAGTTTCACATTAGCATACTGCGCAGGCACCTGATGACAGAAATACGCTCATCAGTGTGAAGTGTGCCACTGACTTGCGCTCGTCAGTGTGAAGGGTAACACTGACATGTGCTCGTCATTGTGAAGGGTAACACTGACATGCTCTCGTCAGTGTGATGGGTAACACTGACATGTGCTCATCATTGTGAAGGGTAACACTGACATGTGCTCATCATTGTGAAGGGTAACACTGACATGTGCTCGTCAGTGTAAAGGGTATGACCTAGACCACCCGCTGACAACATTTACGAGGTTTGGGTCTGGTGTCCAGCAGGTTGTCGGTTTAAATCCTAGACGGAACAGTTGGTCTGTGCCCCGGAGCTATACGCTTTACCCAGTTCCTCTGATTTAAAGCTAGCTCCATAAATGAGCGGGATTGGAAGAAAATAAATAAAACTGAAACACGCAAGTGGGAGCTTTGGGCCTTTTCTTATATGTTTTTAATGCCATGGCTTGGGGATAGCTTTGCTGTGTCTGAGACTGTCCATACGCCCCAGGTGTGTGGGGCGCCGGAGGTTAATAGCTTTCTCTCTGGCTCTCTCTATGGCTCTCTGTCCCAGCCTCATATGCCTCAGCAGAGCCCCTCAAGCAGAGGAGAGGATCGGCGGGTCACAGGCTGCATCACTCCTGCTGCATCGACCCGGGACGGGTCCAGGGGTCGGGGGGGGGTGCAGCAACACCGAATAGCGCCGCTTGTCAGAAAGTGGAGCCCCCGCTGCAGGACCCGCCTACGTGTCTGTCACACCTTTCACACTTCCAGCGGCATTTTTAAAAGCCCAGATTTTTCTCCCTGTAGGCCATCGGAGCAAGCCCTTTTCCTGGCATAACCGATGCATTGGCAGTACAGACTCGCATCGGTGCTTGAAAAACTCCCCTCAGGGCTGAGCGCATTAATGCTCAGCGGCACTTCCAGGTCATCGACTTCCTGTCCCGCGGTTTCACATTAACTTGTTTTGCGCGGCGCCCGGTGCACGAGATGGAAGTCCCCCCCCCCAGCCAGGAATTGAGCAGAGCGCTTCCCTGGTGCAAAGTTTCACCTCCTGCCTGCTCGTTACCGCACCGTGGCAGTAACGCCTCGCCGACCTCATCGCCCCCCGCTCCAATGGATCCCCTGGGGGAGGCGCCTGATGGGGAGATGGGCCATGATGGCTCGAATTTCAGTTTTTTTTTGTTTGCTTTTATGGTTTGACCTCGCGCGGAGGAGCAGAAAGCAGACGGAGGTGGCGTACGTGCCCCCCCCCCCGCTCTCTTCTCCCCCTCTCGGAGAAACCGTGTCCATTAGAATACATACTAGTCCCAGTTTGCACTCAGATCAGAGATAATGTGCCCACGGTCAGGAACTAAATGGGCTGGTATGGGCTAAACTCGCACAGGAAGAATTCACACATATATTCCCACCTCATCTTTCCTTTTTTCTAGCGCACACATTTACCGTATTTGCCCCTCCCCTTACTAATGACTTTGTTTCCCTCTCTTGTGTTTAGATGCTGGATCGGGATCCGGAGACAATGGTAAGCTTGCCTCCAGTCTTCCATTCGCTCATCTTCAGTGTTCATCTCCAGTGTTTTCAGCATCAGTGTTCGCCGCATGTCGCATCCATAATTCCCCGGTCTCCAGCCCACGCAGTTCAGCCCTTCTGTTAACTACCCAACGGAAAGCGCAGTGAAAGTTTGCTTTGGTTTCAGCGCTCAGATCGTTTGCTTTGCTGCGAAACTCGCACTGAGGCCCGCGGTTTCTTCTCGGATCACGGCGAAGCATTAGTTTTGGTACGTTCGTTGTGATTACAGAAGCCTTGGGTGTTGCAGCGTTTTTTATTCCAAACCTGCGAAGGGGGTGTGGGTGGCGGATTAAGGAGGTGAAAGATTGAATAGACGGCATTGGGCCGAGCCAAAAGAACGAAATTCTGTGGTTGGAGAACGAGAGAGAGAACGAATAATGATTGGGGAGGAGGCGGTTGCCGCGGGGGGGATGCAACGCAGCGATTGTTGAGATGAAAATGAATGCTGCTTCGGCTTGAAGGGCGATAGCGGAGAATGATTTGGTGGTGGGGGAGGGACAGGGAGTGTGAGATGAGGAATATATATGGACATGGAGGGAGATCTGAGCGTCGAAGCAGGACACAGTGATAGGTACATGCTTTTGTTGCCATCTTATGGAGTAAGCTCTGAACCGAGGTATGGGCATCCCCTAATACATGTCCCAAAGTTACTCATACGTTTTTGTGGTTGTCCAGTGCGGCTTTTGATTGCATGGGAAACACAAAATGGCTTCCGTACCGTCCATGGTTTACTGCAAAATGGTGGTGAACAATCAGACTTGTAAAACACTTCTCAGCGGTTAGTCATCATTGCCTAATGATCTGAGCTGAAAATCTTTCTCTTAAAACAGAGGAATCGTCAGTTTTCTCTCATTGACTTAAGGATTTAAAAACCCTCTTGTCTTGAAGCCTTTTCCTCAGTGCCCCTGCAGTAGTGTGTTGGAACAGGCTGCGTTTTGGTGTTTCACTTCTTTAGCTTATTCCTAACCACGCTTGGTCTTCAGACTTATTTATCTGGCCGACCCTGTTGCGGTGAGCCATGCCATTAACTGCAGTTTGCATTTCTGTGGTCCATGCTGACCTCTGTACCGCCACATCGCTCGGCTGGCTGTTTCCCTGGTGACGTCATCTCCGCGCCGTAGCCTGCCTGCGTCGGTCTGGAAAGGCGGTGCAATGGAGTCGAAGGTGGCGTGTTGAAGCTAAACGAGAGGAGAGACAAACTGTCTGGACACTGCCGAGCAGTCCAGGAATTTCCATTTTGATTGTCAGAAAGCTGTGGCTGACAGCTACTTCTGTGCACATCTTGTGTGACTTGTGTGTGCGTGTGCGTGTGCATGTGCGTGTGCGTGTGTGTGTGTGTGTGTCTGGTGTGTGTGCATGTGTGTGTGCGTGTGTGTGGTGTGTGATACAGCACTACTGCCGGGAAAAATTGTGTTAAAGCATGGCATGGTGCACAACAGTGCTACAATCAGTGTGTTAGTGTGTAATACATTACTTTAGTGTGTTTCAAACAGCAGAATTAACTGTCACTCCGAGTACCTTTAGAATGGACTTAAGAGACAAGGTAGAATACATATCAACAAACCCACCACCAGAAGTGTAGTGGTCCATCCCTGGAGTTATATTAACCTCCAAGCTGTCTGCCTGTTCAATTACTGCGGTCCATTTTCCTGTAAAGTATATGCAGGATAAGCTAACAGGATAGGCCAACACACTGTATATGCACTGTGAAGGATCTCACGTCTAGCTAGTTATAATGGGTCGTATGAAAGCTGTTCACAAAGTCCAGTCTATCATCAGCTGTTACAGAAGACGCAGTAATAAGCTACCATCATTTTGCTGGCTTCCATTGGTCATTATCGTGGTCGGTGCGAATTGTCTGCCTATGAAAAACGAGGATTGTAAGACAATGGCCGTATGTTGTACAGGTTGGAAAGAGGGATTGTTTCGTTTCAAAGTGGGGTTTTTTTCCTTCCTTTATTGGTAGATGTTTCCCCTGTTCTCTCCCAGCTGACTTGTTTTGTAAATATAAAGCCGTATATGTACTGCCTTGTTGCCCAGTGTAAATGAATGTTCCTTTTTTAATATTTGAACTTCCTTTCTGCCGTTTTATGCCTGGCCAAGGCCTCCCGTCCCAATCACAAAGGGCAGATCATATCAGTATTTTATTGGCTTCACCTTTCATTAAATCCGCATTTCAGAGAACACCACAGTTTTCTAAAATATAGCAGTGAAATGTTTTTTCTCTTGCCAAAAACTTTTCTCTTGCCGATTCACTCCTCACTCTGGGTTGGGCGAGCGTAGCCTGTTGTTAGGGGTGGTTGATCTTCATTTCCTCACCATTGTGTTCTTCTCCGGGGCGCCTGATAGCATCCTTGCCATGTTGGCATGCTTGTGTCAAACATGTTTAATTACAGACAGTGGGTATAACCAGCTCTGCCCAGTGTCCTCATGTTCCTTTGGATCATTTTGCTCAAAATGATTGTCTGAATGTAAACTTAATCCATCAGTATGTAAATGTAAACTCTATTGACTCTATATTTAATTTGAATTTGAATATTTTATTAAATTTCCTAACATATGCATAAAGTAATCACTAAGTACCGACATTGTCAGGTTCCAAAACAGTTTTAGAGGCTCTTTCGAAAACTACATTTAGTCACTACATTTCACCCATATTGTGTTATTTTGTAGTTTTTTTCCCCACTCAAATTGAAGAACAAGCCTGTCTCCCTGCTGTGAAAAATGACCATATCGAGGATTCACAGCCCCACCAGCCTCTTACACTTCAGATCTGTTTTCCCTATCATCTCCTTTATCCCCCTGATCTCATCAGTATTGGTTAAAGTCAGCGCATCCTATTTGGGGACTGGCTAGATAATGGCTGCAGTCCTGCACAGAACCCTCCCAGCCTTCGCGCCTTCTTTCCCTTGATGAGACAAGACTACAAAATCACGAAATAAATGAGTAAACCTTGGCAGTTTTAGCATGACATAAGAAAAACTGCCCGGCAGAAGCAACCGTAAACAACGATGGATCACCCAAATGAAAGAAACAAGAGAAAACTGAAATCTTATGTCGGTAAGTCTTAATGCTAACCACAGCGATGCTCACAGCAGATTTTGCACAGATAAGATTAGTGAATTAGTCATGGATTTAATGATAGTTATTTGGTGTAATATACGAGATGGTTTTCTCATTGTGTTTGGCTCGGTTTTTTAAGTGGGTTGGTGGTTGATTAATAACGACATAACTCCTGGAATAGGAGCACCATACATTGATTAGAATTGGGTTACCTTTATTTTAAGATATTTTTTAACACGCTCCTCACCACCGCTCTTTCTCAGAAGAAGTGCCAGCAGAGCTGGAAAGGCAAATAACCTTTTGGAGTCTTCTTCTGTTGAGTGTTTGGTGGATTATTGTTTAAATACACCGATCAGCCATGACATTATTACCACTTGCCTAATATTGTATAGGTCCCCCTTTTGCTGCCAAAACAGCCCTGACCCATCGAGGCATGGACTCTACTAGACCTCTGAAGGTATCCTGTGGTATCTGGCACCAAGACGTTAGCAGCAGATCCTTTAAGTCCTGTAAATTGCGAGTCGGGGCCTCCATGGATCAGACTTGTTTGTACAGTGCATCCCACAGATGCTCGATTGGATTGAGATCTGGGGAATTTTGGAGGCCAAGTCAACACCTTGAACTCGTTGTTGTGTTCCTCAAACCATTCCTGAACCATTTTTGCTTTGTAGCAGGGCACATTATCCTGCTGAAAGAGGCCAAT
>JAOYSI010002452.1:0-49178 GCA_025775065.1 Hiodon alosoides
ATATATATATATATATATATATATATATATATATAGAGAGAGAGAGAGAGAGAGAGAGAGAGAGAGAGAGAGAGAGAATGTCTTATTTAAGCTTCAGAAAACAATAGCTGTTAAGTTTTGAGTTTCCTGACATAGTGAATTTTTTAATATATGTTCAGTACTATGACGTGTTTGCCCTCCGTCTGAATTTTTACATTTTTTACAGTGATTTTAGTCAGATCTGTTGTGGGTTTTATTAGTATGTAGAGAAAAAATTAAACCAAAAATTGCTGATTATTTAATTTGTCAGGCCATCTAGCCGTAGGTTGAAGCACAGTTGGGTCATGCAGCAAGACAATAATCAGAAACACACAAGCTGACTGAAGAACTACATCACAGTGGCTGAAAAACAAGAAATTTCATGTTTTAGAATTACCAAGTCGAATTGATATCTTTTGGAAGGACCTGGAAAAAGTATACTTGTATTTCACTAAAGAAACCCTAATATTTCACTTAGTTGAAACAGTTTATCAGGGATGAATGGACCAAAATTCCTGCCATGATGCTGTGAGTGATTATTCAGTAACCATAGGAAGGTTTTTGGCGTAGTTATAGCTACTAAAGGTGGTTGAAGATATAATATTCAGTGTCCAAAAATATTCTGAAAATAGGGCTGGGAGCAAATACTTTTTCACAGTACTGTACATTCAAATCGTTCCCAGATATTATCATGGTCTTGGCTGTATCATATTGTAGTTTGTGATTAATCCCTAGGGGTAAAAGTGTTTGGTAACATATTGTGTGTCGTATGAAAAACAATAGCCCCAGGGTAGTCATTGTCTAAACCATGTTGTTTTTGTAATGGCGAAAACTGCCCGTTTCTGTAACCAGCACATTTAAACAAGTTCTGGAAATGAATCTCTTATGAGGTATAGGCAAATTTGGTTCAAGTCTGCAAACATGGTGATATATCTGGCTGCTTTCCTGTTATCATATTTTGTCGAATTCAGGCAGAAAAAACAGCAACAACTGCCAATGTGGTTGTGTTACTTGCCTGTCATAGGGCAGAGCATATTTAACATGTCAGAAGTGGTGTAAAATACACAATATGAAGCCTGTGTAAAGAGAGGATTTACTGTGAATAAATAAATGTCTCTCTCTTATATTAATTATTATTTAATCAACATCTGTGCAATTAAACAATATGAAGTCGTTTTTATTGCATGAGAAATGAATGCATTACCAAAATAAGTATTTCATAATATATCATTAAATATAATTTATAGTATTATTGCACAAATCCATTTTCAGAAATGCTTATTAAGGGTTACAGGGAGCTGGAGCCTAACCTGGCAGGCATAGACATGAGACAGCAACCACTAAGGACAGGACACCAGTTTGAGGAAACTAGAGGAAACCCATGCAAACACAAGGAGAACTTGCAAACCCCACACAGTCACTGACTCGAGCCTGATACATGCCAGGACCTGGGAGCTGTGAGCAAATGTGCTGCCCTGATTGCGCACATTGAATAATAATAAGAATTATTATTATTATTATTATTATTATTATTATTATTATTATTATTATTATCATTATTAGTAGTAGTAATCCTATTAATAACAACAACAGTAGTAATAATAACGATGATGATAATAATTACATGGAAACCTCAGGTATTAAATGGTGCTAACGTTTTGATGGTTTCCAGTTTCTAACACCAGGTGGGGGTAAATGATAAAGATTTATTTTGAAGTTGGCTGAAAGAACAGGGAGGAGCAATAAAGGCCAGAGCAGGGGAAAGCCTTTCATTCATTCATTTCAGGACAGTTGGTATGAGGAAATGTTTTTAAAGACACTTTCTACTATCTGTTTGTCTTTTGGCCTAATATCCACTAAAGCATATTTCCAGCAGCAAATTATTGGTATACATTTTGCTCATCATGTAAAGGGTGCATGTAGCCGTGTAAATGTTAAACCTCCATATGAAATATTCACGTAGGTTTGGTCAGTTTTCATTAAAAATATACATTATTTTCATGTATTTATTTTGTAATTATGAACCAAACCAAGACAACACAACAATATGGCATCTGGTTCACACATTCCCTGTTTCCAGACAGCATGAGCTTTAAGGGATTAAAGGTTTTAGGTTGTGATTTTCTTTAAACATACCATATCATATATACTTTGTTTTATGGTTATTGTGAGATTACATGATGGCACCAAATACTGAAAATGCATGAACTGCTTATAGCTTCCTGTCCAAAGTCCACTTGAGTGACGTACCAATGCTAAATATTACAACTAAACACTGTCCTGACACATTGTCAGGTGGTTGTTTATTCATTTATTATCCTAGCCACATGCTCTTCATGTCATGAACCTTTGCAGGACTATAGCAGCCCCTGGTATATTTAGTTTGAATGAATGTGAGGACAATAGACATCATAGTGCAACATTGGCGATATTGTTCGAATCAAGTCATGTGGTGATGAAGTTAAACTTTAGACCTTCCCAGAACAATGAAAATAACAGCAGTGAGAGTTTTAGTGGAATATCTTCTGAATATAACTGAGACTGAAAGAGATGGGAGGAAGTTTGTATGGTCAACAGAATGACTCTCAATACAACCTCAGCACACAGAGAATAGGAACTCATATTTCCAGAGAACTAACACAGAACTAACAAAAGGGAAGAGTGGGTGGCGATTCTCAGAATTTTCTGGGATTCGCGGTCATCATGGTTTGATCATTGACAAAACCCATACTATCAGTTAAAATATTCTTTGGGTATTGTCCTTATTAGTGGAAGTGCTAGCATTTTCTGTTTCATGAAGTTTAAATTCATATCAAATGGTGGTTTTTGCTTCATGTAGCAGTCTTGGAGATGGCACTCTGTATCGATGGAGCTTTTTATTTATTAATGGCACTTTTCTTCTTGCTCTTTTTTCTTTTTTTTACGTAGTACATTTTTGCCTTTGGATAATTTCACATTATCTCACACACACACACACACACACACACACACACACACACACACACACATATTGTGTCTGAACCATTAACATAGAAAAATATTTAAAATATTTGCTGCAGGAATCACACTATAGCGGGTATTACTATTGGGTATAAGCTGTGCATATTTTCACATGAACAGATAGGAGAGTAGAGTGTCTTTAAGTGTCTTTTAAAAACAAACTAGATAAACGCTCATGTCCATTGAGTCCCATAGTTGTCCCAAATTGGATGGTGGAGGATCTCTACTCCAAAAAGCTTGTTCCATCTCATCCCACAGATGCTCGATTGGATAGTATTGCTTCGATAGTAACAAGGGAAACATTGTGTGCCGTGTATATGATTTATATGTTATTGTGTTCCAGGCTACATTATATGCACATACCTCTTCAGTATGGAGACATTACTGTCAATGTTGGGCAAGGCCCGTGGCAGGAGGTTTAGTCAACAAAGTTCAGTGTTTCTACACAACCTGTGTATTTCCCGCTTGTCATGGGGTCCCACTGTATATGCTTTGTTTTTTTTCCCCTGACAAATGTGTACTGTTATTGATCCCCTGGTGAGACAAATTCCTGGACGCGGGTTATCAAACAGGCCCACCAGTCACCACCCCTGTCTTTGTCAGCACTGAGCAGCCACAGACGGGAAATGTTTTTTTTTTTGGCCACCCTCGCGGCTATTTCCTGGACAACAGTGTTATTCTGGATGTTAAATGTGTTTTCTTCGGAATGGTTTGTCTGCAAGTTTTTATGCAGGTGAAAGAGGTTCCTTTTTAAATAAAAAATGAACGCCTGTGCCTCACATCACTGTGCATTCATTAGGAGTTTTTGGTCTGTGTGATGGCCTGATTGCAAGCTTTGGTCCGCTGTAGGGATAATGTCCATGGGATGAAATTTACGGGGACACATGGACTGGAGGTAGCTTGTCAATGGGTCACAGATGGGGGGCTTCGGTTTAGACTATAGGTTTAAAGCCTAATGCTACTGGTTAAAAACATGAATTGCTTCTAAGTGGAAGAGCAGGTTAGTTTAACACATTTGGTGCTCACAAGTGCCTTTGAAATAGTTTTGGATTTCTTGCCAAGCCACCATTCTTTTGTGCTTCAAAGGAGCTTTGCTGTTGATTACAGGTTACCCCGATAAAGGGTCAAGGTTAGGGTCAAAGGAAATTAACACACAGGAGCTGGACTTCTATGACTCATTAAAGTTAAACGTTTTACAGCTTTCATGGAGCCGAAGCGTTATCTCCAGGCAGGATATGTGCAATATTGTGATGGAAACGATAATGACTGTTGGATACCTCAGTTCAACTGTTGCCTTCCTGAGGGCAGATAATCAATGCACTTTCCTTTTATTTGGAGAACAATTAGCTGGAAGCATCTCTCCTTTGTCGTGTGTTAAAGCTGGAGTCTGTGCCAAGCAACCCTGGAACTTCCGTGCCACACGTGCCTCGGGTGTGTACAAAGGACTGCAGAATCAGATAAGCCTGTCATGCTACATTATCTGGTCGGACGCACGCACACCCACACTTTCAAGAAGTATGCAAATTCTTTTACACATTTCTTATTTTTGTACTCGGGTCAAATGAGTGTGTGTTGTATTTTATTTTGTTGAGCCTGTTGAGATCTCCATGTCATTGTAACAGTGCCTGACTGCTAGGCAGAATGCCTTTCATATTTCAGCATTTCAGACCTCTCTCTCTCCACCCTGTCTGAGGATGAAGGCCATAACCCAGAGGGGAACAGAGTCCAAAAGTTGAATGGAAGGCTTCAAATCAGGTATAGCATCAGTAGACTTTGACGTGACTTTCTGTTCTCATCGCAGATTTTTATCGCTTTTTTTTTCTTCTGACATGCTCATGTGTAGGTTTTTGCATGTCCATTACAGTGATTACTGATAAAACAAGCAATATGCTGGCATTTAACAGGGAAGCACGAGTTGCTGGGTAAATCAACCCTGGCTATTATCCCATAAAAGTATTTGCAGAATTGTCAGATGCCAGTGCCTGAAGCCAAGGTTTTTGCTAATTTTAACCAGGCACAGTAAAGGAGAGTAACATAACATCTTGTGTCAATGTCTATGGAGCTGTCAATCCTGAGTAGAGACTGGGTTTGAGACAGAAATGCAGAACACAAACAGCTAAGGTCATCCAACTGAGTGGGCCCATGAGTAAGTTTGCAAAATGTTCTATGGCCAAAGGCCAGTTAGACAGTGAATCACTGAGTGGTTCAATGCCCAGAAATCAAAAACTATTTATTTGTTAGATTCCAATATATGCCCAACCCAGTAAGTGGTTTAGTTTCGTATATTAAAATATGTACAGGACAGAAATGAAACTTTCGGTCCTGCACATATCTTAATAAGAAAGTATACCGCTCCTTCAAACATATCAGACACTTTAAAACAAATGTAGGAGAATCCATGTAGAAGATTGATCAAATTTAATTTCCTAAAGAATTAATTCCTTCTGAATCTGAACCATGAGAACTCTTCACAGACTGCATGTATGTGACCTCACATAAGTATACCCACATCAGAGCTGAACCAGCAGGGCAGGTGCAAATCAACAGACTAGCAAGGGATGCATTCAACTATGTAAAGTAAAGGCAAAGGAGGGGAGGCAGAGATAATCTGAGCAATGAGAATTCAGGGATGGTGTATGTGCTGAGCATTTGCATTGCATTGTGGTTCAGTGAGGACAAGCTTCACATTGCAAGCTATGGAAAAAAAAGGGAAGCAGATGAAGGTCATGTGACGCCTCCTCTCAACAACAGTGTTCCGAGGAGGGCCCATAAAAGAATGAGGAAGTAAACAACTTTACGGGAAATCTAGTGGGAGGGACTGGTGGGAAGAGGTGGTGCCTGTATTTGGAGAAAAAAAAAACGAAGCAGATGTGAGGGTATCCGATGAAATAATGGAGAAAAATAAGATTAAAGAGCACTTCTGCCAAATTTACAACAGTTGATTAATGTTAAAATTCCACTTGCTCAGAGAAAGATGTGCAATATTGTAACACATGAATGCTGCATTGTGAAGTGTTTCGAGAATTTATTTTAAAAGTTAAGGAAAGGAAAACAAATACGTGACAATATACTCTAAATTTTGTATACTTTGGATTTATCACCTTTCAAACCTTTACTCAAGCTTAGTAAAAATCCTGAAGCTTAATCAATCAAAATGCTTTTCCAGCAGAAGCTTACAGCACTCTGGTGCCCTTCGATCTGACCAGTGTTTGCCTCCAGAAACAAGCTGACTTTTTCCCTCAATAGATAACCCGACCGAGGCAGTCAGAGGGCAGGATGTGTCGACACAGAGCAGTGGTGCCGCTGGAGCCTACGGGAAGAATCCAGTGAGTCATGCTCACAAACACATTCCACACCAGCCTGAAGGAGGCGTGGAGACAGGTGTCTCACAACACTTAGGCATCCAATCTGTCGGAGAGGGGGTCATGTCCATACACGCTTTATCCTCCTTGGAAGGTTTGGTTCCTATTGAGGATACCTGAGAAGAATCCAGATCTGCTGTTCAAGTCTGTCCTGCCTTGTTTTTCACATAGGGCACATCGGGGTGTCACCATGAACGTTAGAATGTGAGAAACCTAAAGTGTGTACGTGTGTGTGTGTATGTGTGCACGCGCATGTGCTGGTAAATAAAATAACTGCAGATCTCTGCCACTGCTGTCTGAGAACAGCTCCAGATCAACAACAGCAGCCACATCACTGCATAACAGCTATAGTCTACCTGCTCTGAGCTGATCCACATTACTGCACCTGTACACCTGCGTCACAAGGGAAGGGAGGATAACAGTAACCACATTCCTCAGAAAAATATGCCTTAGATTTGGCCATAGAGACCAGGCACAGAAATACATTGTTCTGATCTGGAGTATAGTGAATCAGATGCAATCAGAGACCAATTACCATGTCTATGTCAGAATAACTTCAAACAAAAGCATGTAGGTATGTATGTGTGCCAGAGTTAAACAAAAACAAAAAGTGAACATGTAAAATAATGAATACATGTATATGTGTTTGGGGGGGAGGGGTGCATGTGTAAGAGAGAGAGAGAATGAGACAATATGCATGCTTGTAAATGTGAGTGTGTGAGTCTTGTTGTAGAGAGAGGAGATCCACTTACTTATCAGGCAAAATACCTGATATTTTGAGAGGGATGATAAACTAGTTTCTCTTTCTGGTTCCTAGAAGACTGGGACTAAGCAAAGAAATGGGAAGGGCTGATTGGATCAAGTTTCAGTGAAGGATTCAAACTTTCATTTAATGGCTGTTGACATAAGGTTTCGCGTCAATAATATTGATATCATATACATGATTTTTTTTTTTTTAACTAAGGGAGTAAGCATGCAAAGTGCATATCATGCAGCGATGCTTTTCCAGAACAGGCAAAGCATGTTATTTCTGTCATGACGCAAAAGTCTACACAAAATACACTTTATGTGCTCATTCACTGCCTCTGCTCACACTGATTTATATGGATCCTGCTCCTTTGTTTTTAACTCCGGGAGCACTGGCATTTCTATGGGAAAATGTGAATTGGTATTATTCACCCTAAATACCCTCCTCCTGTTCTAATCACTTGACAAGTTTACCAGTCATTAGTACCTGATTTAATCCTAATTCTGTGTCTCCTCACACTGCCAGTACTGCATGCCAGCACGGTAAGGCCTGTTGCCACGTGGTACCTCAGAGAGATCTGTCTGTCCTAGCCCTGGAACACTTGTGCTAATCTGAGTCTGAGTAGCTCATGCACAGAGCCTCTGTCTGGGGCTGTGGGTCGCTGAAAGAAAAACCGTGTCACTTGTGAGGGTGCTCTAGGCCTTTAACAGTTGAATATATTACAGGCTCTTCAAGCCCCAATGAGCCCAACACGTGTGAAACAGGTGAAGGGATTTTGCAACATAAACACCTATTATTATATATATATACAACTTAGTGATAATCTAATATCATAAACAAGGTTTGATAACAGGAATTAACAACAGATCTGAAAATCTGCATCATGTATTTCAACTCTGACATCTAGTAATTAATTGTCATTCAAATCCCTCTACACATGTTGTGTGCAGGGCAACTGACCAGGGTAGTTTGGGCAACCTGCTTTTGTCCAGTCTGACGCTGCTGCTTTGAAGAGCCTGGATCAGGTGTTCTAGCTTTTTAAAGTTGTGAATGCAATATTGTTTTAAAGCTAACTGTTTTTCTGACTACTCATTATCTGTCCGTTGCTACATTTGAACAAGAACTAGTTTTGGTAGAGGGTGTGTTTTGAGGGATGCCAATGAAACAGGGCTCAAATGTTATGGCTAAAAAAAATATTTATTGAAATTGTATAAAAAAATAATTTTGATTCCAATATAATTTACAATTCTAATTAAATTTTAAGTACTGAAAAACTTTTCAAGCTGCAATCATGCAACTGCTAGTGAAAACAATGTATTTACATGGGAAACATTTTGAACCCATCTAACAGCACAGCAGATATTTACAAGTTTTTAAAAAACTACTTTCCATTTCAAGAGACATTCAATACATCATGCATTGAGAAACAGAAGTGCTCTGAAGGTTATTTACAGACACAAATAAAACCCATTCAATCCATAAATATGGTTAAAATAGATTTAAATAATTTGTGGACCCTTCAAGTGTGGAATGAAATAACTGCTGAAATTTTTTTTATAAATAAATAAATAATCCCACAACATTTTGCATGAAAGTCACACAAATAAATATCTTTACAACAGCCCAATGTTGGAATCATAAACCATAAGAAAAAATATAAAGTACATATACACAAAATATTAACAAAGTAACATGTAACATTCATGTAGCATTTGTTACTGTGGTTGCATTATTGTGTGCATTTATGACTAAGAGAGTGCTAGTTGTCTACAATGGGGTGATTTGAAAAATGGAAGAATGGATTACAGTGAGGTTATGTGTTCAGATGGTTTGCACAGGTTATCTGAGGTCATCTGGTTGCCGTAAAAAAAAAAAAAAAAAAAAAAAGGGTCTACTGTTGATCCTGACCAATGAGACGGAACTAGAAAGGAAGTCCAGTTAAGGAACCAAGTGGCAATTCAAGTAATTCCTCAGTCCCCAATGATCTAACTCACTAAGGCACTATATTTTCATTCATCATTTAGGCTTTTAAAAATCTGGTTAGAATCTGCTCTATTGTTTCTCCCATTTTTCTTCCCCTACCCTGAATGATGAAAGTACAGTGGCTAGTTCCAGCGTAGCTGGGACTGTGCAGCTGATGGCAAGATCAGCAGACAGTTGCCACTGACTAGTCTTGGTCCTCTCAGCATCCCTCAATATCCGGCTGTGTAGCACGAGCCTACGAAGTAGCTGCGCAGTTCGCAGCAAGAAGAGGAGACAGGAGGCAGGAGAAGGCCATCTTCTGACCTCCACCCTTTTGGGTCCCTTTACTCATTCTTCACACCAAAGCAGTCGGGACCTTGACAGGTGGGCATAGGACTCAGGAGCGGACACCTTCACCGAACTATAATGCCCTCCGCCAGCCTAACCCGACGTGTTCAACCATCACATTTGCCTTCATGCAAAAACAAATATAGATGATAATCTCCTCCACAGTTCATTTTATAGCATATCCTGTCCAGATGTACTTCTAGGTGCACTGAGGTTAATTGCTGGCTGTAGAGAAAGCTGCAGGCTCATGATTGAGGCTGTGTAGTCTGATATCTGAAGTTTCTGCAGGGGAAACTGTCTTCTGCATCCAGGGGTGATTGATGATGTCTTCAAAAGATGGCCTCTCCGATGGCCGCAGTGACAAACAAAATTTGATCAACTGCTGGCAATCTACAAACAAAGAATATGTTATTAGCATGACAGAATGGACAGCTTAAGGAAATGCTTAATTGACAACTCCCAGAGTAGTAGGTGCTTTGGAACTCTGGAGTGATTATATGAAGATAAAATAAGAGGCTTACCTGAGGAGATTTTTCTTCTGAAAAGTACTTGGCCCCTCAGGATTTCCTCATCCTGCTCAAAAGGGATGTCGCCGCATACCATGTCATAGAGCAGCACACCCAGGGACCACACTGTTGCAGACCGCCCGTGGTATCTGTGATACTTTATCCATTCTGGTGGGCTATAGACTCTAGTTCCTATTATGAAAAAGACAAAATAAGATTCTGATAAGACTCCCAAATTCCACTAACTAATAATGTTTTTTAGTGCAACGGTTTAAAAACAAAAATCAGAAAAAATTCCCACCCTCTCTTTAATTGAATCACCCCCACGTGAATGTGACAATAGTGGATTTGATTTTGATCTCAGGTTGCCATGTGACACTGTTTGCAAAATAAGGAGTTGTAAAAACACCCCTTCCCGCCTAACGATGGCGCTAGTGGCCACACGTAGGACAGTGGGGGAGGCGCTTTTGTTTTCAAACAGACAGGCGGAGTTTTGTTGGGCCGTTTATTTCAATTTCCAACCAAGCTACAGGCGATTTGTTAATAACTTACGTTTGGTCAAACGGACACTTTCATGACAGATTTGACCAAGTTTGATCGTATATATTCTCATCGTCACGGTGTTATAACCATTTTCGTATAGTGTCTAATTCGGTGCACCCTATAACCTTGCTAGTAGCTCTATTGGCTAATGTACCGTTTCGCACTCGAACATAAACACTGCTGCGCCATGGAAATAAGGAGCGCCCCCTGGGAAAAAGACCTAACAACGACGTTTTTGACCGATTGACTCCATCATAACCATATATAAACAAAACTCGGTTTCGTAAACGCACCAGTGCGACTTAAAATAACTATGTGTATTGCTCTGATCCTAAAATACTACGATATGTACACTTAGAAATATCAAAATAATATTACCGTCAAAATCCGTGTAGACGGTGTCTTTCAGCTGAGCACCCGAGCCAAAATCTATCAGCTTTATCTCGCCGGTTCGTAGATCTATTAGGATGTTTTCATCTTTGATGTCTCTGTGTACCACACCGCAATTATGGCAGTGCCGTACTGCCTCCAAAACCTGGCGGAAAAAGTTTCTTGCCAGCTCTTCTGATAAAGCGCCCTTCTCGGTAATGAAGTCAAATAGGTCCTTGACGTGCTCCGGTCTCTCCATGACGATAATAAAGCTATCTGGGCGTTCGTACCAGTCCAGCATCCTTATCACACCACGACACCCAGTCCCAACTTTCTTCAGTAGCAAAACCTCCATGGGAACACGAGAACCATTGGGCTGGGGGAAAAATGAAATTTTTAATATATATACACACACACACACACACACACACACACTCACACACAAAATAAACAATATTTCCATTGTATATGTAACAAATTGCTCAATAACTAGCCATATAAATGCATCCTTACCAATTCCCCCCATTCAGTGACTCGGTCTTTTGCCACATGTTTGACAGCAACCTGCGTAGCAAAACAATACAATTTAGGAAATTAAAAATCAATAATATAATTTCCAGGATAGATTACGTATCAATTTAAAATAACAGCACCAACCATAAAATTATACATGAACCAAAATACGTATATTTTCATCGCTACCAGCGACTATCAAAAAAATCAATGAAAAGTAACACATACCGGTAAACCGTCAGCAATCCTCAATCCCCCGTACACGGTGCCAAAACCGCCGCTGCCTAATACAGATCCGACCTGGTATACCTTCTCGAAAGGTTCCTTCTCTTTCACTGAAATTAAAACAAAACCAACGTTAAAAATTCAATGTAATGAATTAAATGCATTTGAATTCCGATCTTATCTCCGTTTCCCGTGAATGAATAACCAGCGAACATTAAGTACGCTTTCATCTGCCCCCACCCGATTTTCCCACCCACATATAGTACCAAAGGCAAATCCAAATGTAATATTTCCGGTGGCTAACCTTGTACTTGAAGCTGAATTTTCGCAGGCATATCCACAGTTGAGATGTGAGCAAAGGAATTGAACTTGGATAACAGCATTACTTTATTCCGTTAAAAATATGAAAATATCCCCGATTACTCCAAGTGTGCGTCGGGGTCTCCTTCCGTTTGTGTTCGATGGCGCAGCTATAGGTCCACGTTGTAGTAACAAATGCGTTAGATATCCTTTTTCATAAAGCAGGAGGGTTTAGTTCGCGAGTCCGTGTTAAATTAGCGTTAAAAAAATATATAGAATACAGCCTATCTTCAAAAACATACGGTTAAAAATATAATAATATCAATAAATAATAATAATAATAATTGTTGTTGTTGTTGTTATTATTATTATCTCGGTAAAGAAAACACGAAAATGACACCGGCTTTCTTCTGATGCCGCTGAAATGGTAGGACTATCTATATATCCATAGTAAAAGGGAGAGGCTAAGGCAATGCTCGTCATACTTTACTCCACCTCCCTGAATCGCTCTACCAATTGAATAGCCGATACTTACATTCACCACTCAAGTCAAAATAAAGGAAATATGACCGGCTAGACCTGACGTGGCGGGAATTAAAACGCGCCAAAATGTGAAGCCGATTTTTTTTTTTTTTTTGAAAGCGGTGTGGCTGGAATAGTTTAGGAAGCGGGATAGAGCAGAACTCCTCCAAACATGCTAATTTTTAAGGAAACAGGCGAAAATGTCTTACCAGTATTATTGATGACGTTTCTAGTCACTGTCTGTATTTCGGTTATCATGTAACTACATTTTTCAGCACGCAATTTATGGTTCCAGGCTTTTCTGCAGAAACTGCACGTATTCTTTATTTATGCAATCCATTCTAACTTGTGTGCTTTAGAATATTTTCTTCTGACACAGATATAAAATATTTAAGATACCCGTGTGTAATATAAACTATTGGGGCAATGACGTGTTAATGTTTCGGGAATGTAAATATAAATTAAGTTTTTTTCTAATCCCCCTTGCGTCTTCGTCTATTGTCGAATGGCTGTTTCGATGTTTGTAAATGCAAAGGAAATTATTGTTGGTCGTTTTTCGATTCGATTTATGCTATTTCATATTCGCTGGTTTTATTTTTCATTGGATAGACGAACAATACTAGACTTTTGTCTTCTGGGCTCCTTTGAAAATAGGCGCATACCACACATTCTTTCGAATTGGGTGGCCGCGTTTTTATTTGGTCACAGGATGTGGGAAACAGGAGATAAAAGGCATCACTTAAACCCCCTCCCATTCTAGTTTCCCGCGCATAACGTTGACTAACGGCTGTAGGAGATATTGGTATTACCTCCTTTTCTCTCGCCCTCTAACTTTATTTGATTTACTATAGATGCGTGGAATTTTTTTTTACATTGCATAATATGAGAAATCAGAAATGTGCAAACAATTTCAAACAATTTGTTTTTGTCAATGAATTCTTGAAAGGGTCTTCTCTTGTTAAAATAATAACAAGACTGCACAGGAGTCATATATATTTGTTTTTCACTCAGTTTGTTTGCATGGGCACCTTCAGTGCTTTATCAAATGTTATTTCTAATTTCTAACATACCACTTGTTAGAATATTCGTTCAAAGCAAGGCTTGCACTAAAATGTGCTAAAAAATGTTGATTCAAGTTGATTTTAATGTACTATGTAACAGGGTTTTGGGGAATAATGTGCCTTTCCAATTAAACATCTTACTTGTGGATCTCTCAGAGATCCTGAAGATGTTTTTTTTATGCACACTCCCTCACCCTCCCCATGTGTGATGTCACAATTCATATTAACTAAACGTGATTGAGCAGCACAGTAAGTCATTTTGAACTAGAGAGAATGCAAAAAAAAATTGGTCATCCAAAAACATAAATAACATAATATAAGATGAGTCTAGCCGTAAATTGAGTTAAAATTGTTTGAAAAAAAAAAATCTTTCTCAGAAATATGCGTCTCACAATTATTGGCACCCCTAGAAATTATTTTGAACAAACTCTAATAAATGTGTATTGGATTAAGATTAAGAGTCTTTGGGAACCCTTAAGTGATCATCCTTGACTTCCTGTGTCACTGGGGTATACATATGAGGTCATCCATCAACAAATGAAAAGCCAGAGTACACACAATGAGATGAAACGAGGTTGTTGACCTTCACAAATCAGGTAATGGCTATATACAAATAGATACACGGCTGAAAATGCCTATTTACACTGTTAGGGCATTAATTAAGGAATTGAGAAAACTTGGTTCTATGGTCTGACATGACTAAAACAGAGCTTTTTTTGCAATAAGCACCAGGGGTGGGTTTGGTGTAAAAAAAGCAATGGCCATGTAGAAAAGAAACTACTGCCCACTGTGAAATATCGTGGTGAATCTCTGATGTTGTGGGGCTGTTGTTTTTTTACTTCCAAAGGCTATGGGAAACTTGTTAGGATATATGGCATGGACTCCATCAAGTACCTGGGGAGTTTAGCCTATAACCTGGCTGCCTCTGCCAGGTGGCTAAAACTGGGTAGTTGTTGGATCTTACAATTGGACAACAATCAAAAATGCTCCTCCAAATCCAAATGAAAATAATTCACTGACCGTAGAAGCGCTTTTGCAATGGCTGTCCCTCTTCCTTGACCTAAACCCCATTGGAAACCAGTTGGGTGAGCTGAAGAGGAGAGTTTACCAGGAAAGACCAAGGACTTTGAAGGATCTGTATGGAGGAATAGCTTCAAATCACTTTCTTTGTGTTCTCTTACCTTATCAAGCTTCATAGGAGACTCTCAACATGCTGTTATCTTGATGGAGTAGAAGGTGCAAAAAGTACTAAATGCAATTGTGGCATGCATGTTTTGGAGAAAAATTATTATTTCTTGATAAATTTTAGCTCAATTAAAGGTTAGACTTATCTCAGAATTTGAATGTAAGATCAAGCTGATGAAAAACATTGGCATTTTTTTCACAGGCTTTTTTGTTCATATTTACTCAGGGTGCTAATAATTTTTGAGGGCACTGTCTTGCTCATTTTTATGAGCAATTCTGAAACCTAGCCCTAACGGTTAGAAAAGCTGACATCAGGAAATAGTTCAGAGGGGAGCCCCCTGTTAACTGACACAGAGTGGGGGTTGTGGGAGGTGTGGAGTGACAGAGATAGAAGAGGACCGCAATGAGTTGGAATGGATATAGACGTTGGAGGGTACAAAGTGAAAATATAAAGGGAGGCAACATCCATTTTAACAAGAGCATTAGTGGACAGCAGCTATTCCCTTGCTGAGCTATATACTGCATGAGCTCTCCCTTATTCTCCGTGTCAGTTACTGGCAGCTGCTGGGCATATATTTAGAGTGGGAGTTTTTTTACGAAAGGAGCCGGGAGGGTTAGAAAGGTAAGGTGTTTGAAAGTTTATCTATTGTTGCAGAGAGAGAGAATAATTAAGGAGGTAAACCATTTTTAAGCTGCACACACACTGGCTCTGAAATGTTTTGTTGCAACTGGAGGAACACAACTTTATTTTTATTTTGTTTGTGAAAAGTTGATATTAATATTTAAATAGTGATTAAAAGTTAAATGTGAAGAAAAAAGGACTCCCTCCTTCCCTGAGGTAGGTGGTATTTTAGTTAGAAAAAAAATGGCTCACACCAGTGACTTACTAGAAACCCCTCCCAAACTTGCAGGAATAGATCCTTAGCTATAACTTCAACTTTTGCTCTTTCCAATATGTAGGGTGAGCGATGGAACGTCACATGATCGTAGTGAGCTCATTGCTGTCTAAGTTATACAGATGGGTGACATGCCCTCTGTACCCTCTGCAAGCTAAATAGAGTCACTTACTGGCAAGGGTATTACTCTACAACCAAAGACCTTTACGTCATCACAGATGCCTGCTGTTTAGGGGGATATCTCCCACACTCCCAACCAATGACCTGTTGTTTTTTCAGGATACACGTTGCAGTCTAATAAAACAATCTGGTCTAAAACAGCCTTTTAATATCCTATTGTTCTGTTTACAAACCAGTTGGATTGGAATGTATCATGCTCAATATATAAGCAGCACATCAATCCCTGGCCTGTAGCCACCAGGAATCCCTCCACATTTTATTGGAGAATTCATCCTGAATATGCCCGGAGCATGCATTCTCACCACATGCCCACAGCAAAACACCAAGCTGCAAAATCAGATTTTACCTCTACCTGGGGGTTAAGGCTGCAGCTCCATGGATCTGGAATGTGAGCTGGGGTGTAAAGAAAAGCTATGTGATGTCTCTGTAATCACAGTGCTGCACAGTATTGGGATCTGGGTGCCTGATCAGCAGAGTGCAGGAGTGACAGCAACATAGTGCCCCGTCTGCCAAATGTGGCCCTGTCTTTAAATAGACATGCTCCTGCAGGCATTCAGTATTCCAGCTGTCATGTCCAATCCCAGGGTGTCCCCATTTCCTCATATGTTCTTTCTGCCAACTCTTATCCACCCCTTCCAGGTTGAATAATGCCCTTCTTACAGGTAAAGTTTTCGGAGAATTATTTGGTTGGATACCCCACCCAACCACCCAGAGACAAACCAGCAAGTATCGGAGATTAAGGCAAAACTGGTTATTGGCATGGTATTCACACTCCCAGCATTAGCTGCTACTGCACTCAGTTAAAGGGCTGACAGAGTGTGCCTGCCTGAGCCAGGGCCTATCCCTAGTGACTCATAGTCTACTGTGGGAAACGGTCTCTGAGCCATCTCCCACTCCAACAAGACCTACAGCAAAACCATACCAGTCTGCAGCCATAAATGCACCAGTCCAGGTCTTCACCTAATTACTTCCACACCTAACTTTTACTACCTCCAGCTAGTTTTAAGCGATATAATTTGACATTACCGTGGTTGGCCTTGCGGTGCCGTAAAAGGAATAAAGCTAGGACCAGCAAAGTTAAAGAAATCACGTTGATGTCAGTGGTGTTTTATAGCCCTCACTATTTGGTACAAATGTGTCAAATTCATTGTAAATCACCGAGAAGGAGCAGACTGTGAACACATTTATGCATCCACCCCTCGATCTGGAAAAAAATCTTTGCCAATATAATTTAACTTTTGCTTGACTATTTTAACATCACATCCTAGCTTCCTGACATTATTTATATTTATTGCACCACATATAAAAAGGTCATAGTGTACCAATGTCTCACATGCGGCTCTCCTAAATCCACTTTTGCACTTACTGCACAAAAATACCAGAAGCATGTTCTTCTGGGCACTTGTTTGCTCATTAATCAAAGGTGACAACCAATCAACCCGACAGCTGTCTCTAGACCCACCTGTTATCACTCTGCTGATGCTAATGTTTGTGTGTGTGTGTGTGTGTGTGTCAGGGGCAATAAAACAATTAAAGAATAACTCATTGAATATGTTGGAGGTCACTTGTATGTACTTTAGCTAGGTGTGGTCAGAGGGTTTCACATTTGTTTCATGTAACTATTCAAGCTTAAATTGCAAGTTCACAGATCTACCAGTACATATTGAAATGTAATTATGCAATTAAGAATTTTAAACATGGGTCCCCTGATGAGTTTAACTACAATCATACCAAGATTTTTTTCTGATTGGTAATGAAAAATTATGCTTCACCTTGATGAAAAAAACAGAACTTGAATGGTTTTTATGATGGATTATTTGAACGGCTGTTCAGTGTCTCCTCACATGACTGCAGTGACCACTACACAACAGAGCACAGAGCAAAACCCTACCCAACAAAAAATAAACCATGAAGAAATGTACTTTTCTGTGATTTTTGAATAGGGAGGTCTTGGCAAAGACAAAGGTTATACAATTGCTATTCAAAACCCCTTTTTCAACGTGGCCTGTTTAGCTTTGATATAACAGCTTACCTTGAACGTTACGCCCCTTACGTTCAGCATTGATTTCTCTAGTACTTTACTTTTCACTTTCAAATACACATTGTCAAATAACCCACTGAGCTATCCCACTCCTTAGATTGAACTACAAATTATGCAGCTACATCAACAAATAAATCAACCTTTCATACGCTGGAGCCACGTGATTTTCCTGAGGGAAAACACAGATGTGTTCACTCCTGGCTTATTTCCTGTTGACCATGCCTGATTGTTGTCGACAGGCTGGTAAATACCCCCACTGAGACTAACAAGTATATTACCAACTAATAGGATCTTTCTTTTTGAATGTGGACATAAAAGGAAAAAAAATCTGTTTTTTATGATAATTTATTTTGCTATTGTTAGGTCAAGTCAGTCACTAGTGAAAAAAAACTGGATGTCTTTGACCTCCTTATGCTAAATAAAGCACAAAGCACGCTCAAATTGCTTCCCAAAAAGGAAGTGAAGGGAAATAAGTATTTTTAGCATGATTTAGAAAAAGGAAGTGGATTTAGTGGAGGACCCTGTGTGGCCCCACTTCAGGTAGCCTTTCCCCAGTTCAGGTTTCACAAGGTCTTGACCCAGTCAACCATGGGACAGACCTCGGGTCGACATCAAAGACTAGGGCCATGTGGGAAAGAGTCATTGGGGGCCCCAGGGGTCACAGAGGGGTTGGCTTTCATGTCAATACAGACCTGGCTCTAGGTCACATTGCATGGACATACCTGCCTTGCAATGGTACAATACATTGCCAGCAAATTACTCCCACTTGTCTTTGAGAGCTGCTGCTCAAAATCTTTGAATGTGGAAAAAAAGGTAGTAAGATAGGGCATTAAAAATGCCTCTGAAAATGAGGAGGCAGACATGACGGTCTAGATGTTCCCCCTCCTTCAGGCCCTCTCCACTCAGCATGTTTCCTCCTGTTTCTCCTTGGTCACTAGCCGACTTTCTCTGCCCTGCTACTACTTGTGTTTGTGCGCTGTTCTGTGTGAGCATGGAAGCATGATCTGTCATCTAAAAATGACTTGAAATGGGAGTCCTCTTACCACTTTCCTATTTCAGAAGGTCACCTGACTCTTATGAAGTCACGGAAGTGCCTTCATCCTCCAGTGAGTGCAATGTGGGGCATGGGAATGAACTGGGTACTGTGTGAAAGATAAAGTAATCCAAGCTGAATTTTATTGCTGTTGCTGCAGGCACACTGACCTCAGCATGTTGATTATGCTACGTTTACCTGTTTTATTCCAAGCCAACAGACATACAGACGCCCACTTACAGACCCCCATATTTTACTCGTAAAAAAGTAACAAGTGTACCTCTATTTTGCAACATTTTATTAGTGACTATATACATACTATTAATATTAATCATGACTTTTAGATTATTGTTCCTTTTTGAGAAGCCATTCTCAGAGGGGTTAAAAGGGGCTTACTGCACAGATATATATTTACTGGGGCAATTCAGGTTAAGTAAACAAAACAAGCATGTCACCTTACACCACCAGCTATTAATACAGCAAGCCTTACCATGAAATGGTACGGCTTACTGAATTATTTAATTGCTTGGAAAATATCTATGTTTAAAAAGTAGACTAATATTTGCACTCGCAAAAATTAAATGTTAAAATTTACTTTTGTTGTCATGCTTTTTTACGTTCTTGGAATATTTTGGTTGTTTGAGTTTCCAAGTTGATAAACAGTCTGCTATTTTAGTGCTTGCTGAAGTATTTTAAGTACTATAATATTCACAGATTGAAATGCCACAGCCCGATTCAGTTGGATCCACCAGACATTCTTGCACTTACTGAAAGATGAGGGAAGGTCCCAGGCAGTTCACTGGGGTCTTCCTTCTGATAATGTGATAGCTTTAAGGCCCATGTCACTGTAAATTGTCCTCTGGAACATGACTGAATTAGTGTGGGAAAGGAATCTGCTGAAACAGAAATAATGGCTGTCTCATGTCACCTTCCCATATCATCGTCAACTTGTAGCCCAGAGTCAACGGGATCCCCTCTGTTTTAAGACTCACGTTCCTCATGTTCTACTCACTGAGGGTAGTTATTCAATTTGGCCTAGATATCAATACTAATTTTGTTAATTTTGCCATACCTATATCATATCTATAAGAAGAATAAGTTGAAGACTTTGTGATATGTTAGCGCTTTATGAGAAACCATCTTGAGTCCCCCACAAGTCTTAATGCCAAGGCCTCAACAATGAGGCTCAAGGGCTCAACCTTGTTTGTATTGCTTTAAATGTCTTTATGGTATTGCTCAGTCACTTGGTTTCTGAGCACTAAACAGTTGGACACAAACTAGGGCTATGCTAATACACCGATACATCATGAAGATAAGATAATCAATCCCTATGCAGTTTTTAATTTAGAATTTGATATAACAATCTGGTTTGTGGATTATTGTATTATGTATCAATTAATTTCTTAAATAATATTTATTACAAAAGGTTGCGATAACGCAAAAAAATATAATTAACCCTTCAACAGATTTATTTTTTATCAAAGACTGGGAATTTGCTCCTCTGGATTCATTTCTGGGCACATTTTTGCTCTTTACTGTCTAATGTTCTGGTTGTCCATCTTTTTAAGGGGAAAAATAATTATAATCATTGACGTAGTTTCACTATGCAAGTAAAAGCTTGCACACTGAAAGCCTGACCAAACAAAAACCGTTTGTTTTGAAGTAATTTTTAAAATGGGGGATGGCAGTGGACAGTTTAGTAAGCAAAGCTGCAGCCCAACAAAATTTTAGCCAGATTTCTTTATACCACTAGCTAATTTATTATCAATGTCAACAATGTCTTCCCCTTAAAACAAATATCTGTTGAAGTGGAATATCTTCAAAAGAAATGTCAGAAGACACGGCAAGAAAAGGCTACAAAATCAAGACTTCAGTCTACACTCATCAAGTCTACACTCATCAAGCTGTGAACAAATATGGTGCCATGGCTACACCCTAGGAGTGGAAGAGCAAGAGCACGTTGAATAATGTTCTAGGATGTGACAAAGAACCAAAAAGTAACAGCTAAGGATTTGCAGGCATATCTGTCTATGAGCCCACAATGAGAAAGACAATACACAAGAGCACTATTCAAGGGAGGATACCCCTGGAGAAAACCACAGCTTTCCAGCTTTTTTTTTTTTTTTTTCAGAAAATCATGGCGTTTGGCAGAAGCCACACATCATTTTGTACATTATCAGCCTAGATAGGATTAAAAATAAAATGGTGTTAAAAAGCAGTAGCATGCTTTGTGATACTGGTGTCTTTGAAAGTGAAGGCTGTATGTTTTGGGTTTTTCCAATGTCAATTCTGCTAAGGCTCAGTGGTTTTCTAGGGTAGTGCATGGTGTGTAACTATGAATAGCCTCTGTGGATCACTGTGCAGTGTCTCCATATTCATTTGATGTAAAACAGAACAACTGATACGTGGCGCTTACCTATAATTAATCCCTTTCCCCAGACCAGCCACGGGGTTTGTCTCTCCCCCAACCCCCCCCACTGCACATGTGCAGACAGTGTCCAGCCATTCCCAGCAGAGGTGAACAAGGGCAAAGGGATGTTTACGGCAAGCCGTGCTGGGATCACAATGAGTGCATATGCATCTCTGTTCGTTCGGTGTGGGGCATGAGTGATGAAGCACCGGTATATCCCCTAACTATTATGCCTTTATAAAAAAATATTTTTTATTTATAAAAAAATAACATGTCTTATTGAAACTTACAGTCGCTGAGGATAAATTGACCCACCTGCTGTGTATTAATTCATTAGTGTTACCCAATGCTGACTCATTGGTAACCCATAGTTCCACAACTCTGATTTTCCTCTACTGCCCCTAACAAAGCCTGACAAAGAAAGCTTCCATGTCGCACAGGAAGCGATTTTTCCTTTCTGAAAACAATTATTAACTTGCTTTTCTCCTTTATGATGAAACTTCACATGTTGTGAAGCCATTAATAATACAAAATTGATGAGAGAGACTCACCTCACCTTCTCCCACGGAGAAAGAGAGATTTCCCCCGTTATCCTGATTAATCCCCTTTCTCTACAAATACTGACGGGACATTCGGCTTTTGTTCCCCTTTCATTGCCCATACATATGAGTGCGTTTTTTTTATAGCCACAGCGACCTTATAATTATTTTGAGGTGTAATCGAAGAACCCTGTAATAGGTGACTGCAATAGTGCACAGGTCATTCCCTTCAGGTTGAAAAGGTTGAAGCGATTTGGGAGAAAAAGGAGTGGAAGAATGAACTTAGATGCAGAGAATGGGAGATTTAGAATGAGGATTAATATTAATTTACGTAGGAGATCTCACTAAGTAAATTACTGCTGGACTAGATTATCTATATTAATGCTTTGTCAATATTGTAAATGTCAGAGAATAATATTTTTAATGTACAATGTTCAATGTACATATTGAGGCCCCTTATGTCAGATGCTGAAATATATTAATAAATGTGTACATTGAACAAATTAAAGTTATATGCAGCTGTTGAGGTTAACAAGGTAGATCATGCCCAGCTTTTGTTAGTGAGGGACAGCCCATAGCTGTGATATCCTTTTTCGTGTCCATAGTAGTCCAGGAAAGGCAGAAACACATGGTTTCCCTGGCCCTTGCTCCAATTCTCACGTGTTACCCTTTCACTCTGCCCAGTCTGCAAGCACTGGAGAATTCTGGGCTGGACTCCTGTGGCTGGAGTGGTAGGAGTGTTTACGCACGCTCCGCTCCAGCACATGGCTAATGCTTTTGGGCACCTTTCCACTGGTTTGGGGTCAGGCTATTGCGATCAGAGGGTGGCAGAGGTGTGTGTGGGGGTTTGTGTTTTGTGAGTGTGTTTGTGAGTGGGTTTACACATAATTTTGTGTAAAAAAAAAAAAAATCAAACAACCGGGATGTGGCAGAGCTTAAAAGGTTCCAACCCTTATTGACATTCATGGGTCCTGACGTCTTTCGTCTGGCAGGTGGAAGGCAGGTCAGCATCAACTCTGCGTAAGCTGTGTTTACTCCCCTAACAGCAGGTTAAGTATAGGTTCCGGTACTAAAAGTTTGCATTGTAGAGAATGCGATTGTCCATACCTGCGTGTGTGTTCACGACTATCTCACTGCCTGTGTGTGAACCTGTGCGTGTGTGCGTATTTTGGAACATGTATACAGGCCAGGAGTGCTGACCAAATCAACTGACTAAGGCCGAGGGAGGAAACAAGAGCCAGTTACTGACGTCAGGGCCTGACATCGGAGAATCCTCGTTAAGCCCAGCCACTCTGCTCCTTTCCTTTGCCCCTCTTGGCGGTTGCTCCCTCTTCAGGTTCTGTCAGTGGTCATGTCATTATTCATTCAGGTTTTTATTGGCAAAAAGTGTCCCCAAAGATCTATTGCCAGAGAAACAGGGGAAAGCCCACGACCTTTCAGATAGCTAGCTGTTTTTACCTGAGCAGATAACTGCTTCTTTATATGCAAGCTGATCTCAGTTGTTCAGTGTTTTTTTTTTGTTACCTCCCTAGAACATGTGCACTGTATTAAGTATTTTAAAATATATACTTTTTTTATTTTTATTTTAAATCCTGGCAGCTCAAACCTGAAATTTGCACAGTCATGCAACTACGCTCAACAACACTAATTGGTGTTATGGCAATGTGAAAAAAAACCTAAAAACTTCATTGTCATTTGATAACTCGGCTCGACCGTGCCCCGATTTCCACTACAATGAGCCACCTGATCTCCTCTGATATATAGTTATTTTTGGGATGATTTAATGTCCCAGGTCAGTTAACTGTTCTTCTCACAGAACACAGGTAATATGGTTGAAAGTATGCGTTCAGCTGTAACTTGTGAGCTGTCTGATCGTTTTGGCGACCTGTGTGAGTAAATGGAATGTGTGGGCCACTCCCTGCCTCAAAGTTTCTGCAGGTTGAGAATTGGTTCAGAAATAGTTTGAGTGCTTAACAAGCTTTATTGAGACAAACACATTCCTGTTTTAAACTTCAGAGGTGGCAAATAAATTCACAGTCCTCTGCCGCATGAGTAACTGAAAAAAAATAAAAAGAAATAGTAGCTGAACCATTACGACACAGCCAGCATTGCGCAAGGTCAGCGTTGTGCAACATGACACTGAAAGTGGAATGTTTAAATGATTAAAAAAAAAAAAAAACAACAACAACTGAAATTCTTTTTTTCCCTACAGGCACTAGTATTATAATCATAAAAAAAATGAACAAAACCTGTTTTGCAAAACAAAGGTTGTCATTCATGTATATGAGGATGAGTTGATTTTTGAGTCCACAATGTAATTTCCCCCATTAATTATTTGCTATCATTCTGGTGGAAACCAAGTCTGGTTGAAGAAAGCCTCCATAGCTGTATATCAATGCTGCCTTGTTTTACTGCAGAAGTACAGCACTGGAAATCCCAGAGAGCTCTCGTGGGAACAAACAACTACACCCTTGAATCAAATGTATGTTTCTCAAGCACCAATTGACAATGTGCTTTCAAAAGGCACTGTATCATAAGCAGACATTTTGGTACACATCTAGCTGGGGTCAAGCTGACATGAGAGCATCCTGACAAATTGTGCAAACAGATTGGGTTAGAGTTTATTACCAATGACTCAGCCTTAAAACACTCTAGTTAGTCATTAACTGGGATCAGTATAACTGTAAGCAATAAGTCAATACTATACGCATCAGTCTGCAATAATTTAAAAAATATGGTTGACTGTATATGTTCAGCCTGAACGCTATTGCAGGGATTGCACTGGGAGTGGAAAGTGTTTCATAGGAAGCTGTCATCTGATTGTATAAATGCTACAATATTATTAGACACACTTTTCACATTAGGAATGTAGGAGAGCAATGACCAGCTTCCTACCTGAATACACATGTCCAGGAGATTGGACTCAAACAACCCTAGCCTCACCAAAATAGAAAACACTACAGAGTTATGGAACAGGCTGTGACTAATATATACAGAAAGCACTTTGAGCTGTGAAAGTATTCCCTGGAGCTTCCCCAATTCTATTCTCATATAAAGTATGGTTGATAGCTATACTGACAGCTCACCTTTCTTATAGTGACAAAAGCTACACACAGTGGTTGTTGGCCAGTCACCAAAAGAAACTGCCAATGCAAAGAACACTCAGATCCCAAAATAGAATGCTGGTGCAAGGTCTTCATATTCCATATCAATCAGGAGCACCTGCTTGGATGTCTCCTATCAAAAGAACATGTATTTATTGTGAGAGCTTTTTTCCCTCAGCAGCCCCTGTTATAGGTGTTTTATGATGAGAGGCCCTTGCTAAATATAGTAAGATGAGCCAGTGTGACAACAAGAGAGCGAGGAAGATTGAAACAGGAGAGTAAGGCAGAATGTCCCACAAAGAGTTTCCATATGTGCTCCAGGCAAAACAAAACACGTACATGAAATATAAAGGAGCGTTAGATTTTTATTCCAGGTTGCACAAAGGATTTCCAACATGAAACTTAAACCTCTGAAAATGATCTAATCTCTACCATCATCTGGTGCACGTGTGCTGGAGTGCAGAGTGTGGTATAAGGTCAGTGTGTTCTTCTGCTTTGGTTCTTTGTTAGGGCTCAGAGGGATAGAGCTAAACCTAAAGTCTCAGCCAAGTTATTGCGGTCCTAAAGAGTTCTCACAAAGACAGAGGGTTTTTCTTTTGGACTGAATCTGAGAGATTTGCGATTCCACGCAGGTCAAGCCATGTAAGGCTGCCGTGGAGTGAATATAAGTTCACAGTGTCCACTATGTCCACGGTTAATGAGGGACTATCAATAGAAGAGAGTTTACACAAGATGAATGTGCATGGCGTTCTGTTCAAGTATCCGAAGGACTGAAGCATAGCAGTGTATAGACAAGGTGTGACTCAGGTTCGGCCTGTCTGGGTCAGAACATCCTGCTCTTCCGCAGATCCATTAATCAAAACTTGAATGCCAAAGGATTGAGGAGACGTGGATAAAACTCACTCCATTCTGCCTCTCTCTTGGCCTATTTGTATTGACGTTTTTTTTTTTTTTTACCAGTTTCCACTTCGCAATAACAGCACTTACAGTTGACTGCTGCAGCTCTAGCTAGGCATAAATTGGGCGAACTGACTTGTCGGAATGATGGCATCCTATGACGGCGACACATTGAAAGTCACTGAGCTCTTCAATGGCGACTGCTCTACTGCCAGTGTTTGTCTATGGTGATTGTATGGCTGTGTGCTCGAATTTAATACACCTCTCAGCAACAGGTGTTTCTGAAATAGCCAAACCTACTCATTTGAAGGGGTTACTTCCTCTTAATATTTTATAGAAACTTTTTAAATTTCAGAATTGGCATATCCTCCCTCTTTACCCCTCCCTTTCTTCGTACAAATTCTCCAGCTACCAGGGATGGTTGTGAGAAGAAAAAGCCAGAAGGTGAGAAACAAAAAGAATCCCTCACCTTTGGCAGTGAAACTGTGTTAGAACCCAGGGCAAAGCTATCGCGCAGCATCATGTGCTCCACGTTTTTTCTCAAAGTATTGTGTTCAAGCAGAACTGGAATGTGCCCTATTGTTACACCAGCATTTGATAACAATTATATGCCCAGTGATGGTTACTCCCATAATTCATTTGTACTGATTTCTGCAGAGCACGATACCCCCTTATTATCGAATCAGGTCAATAGTGTAACAATAATTTTTGAAAAAACAGTTGATAACTGAACACCAGAGCATTCACAACTGAACAGGCTAGGCACTGATATAAATAGGAGAAATAGGGAGGCTTCTTGGCCTTCTGAAAACTCCAGAAGGACACCATTGGCCTTTAAGCAGTAAAAATGCCACAGTCACACAACAACTCTGGGAATACACTGATTTTAAGCACTGAGGACGATTAGGTAGTGTTATTCCATGAAGGGGGACAAAAGGGGATTTTTTACTGGTCTTTGCCACTGACTATGTAAACAAAATTGTGACACTGCTAAGTGCTCATAAGGAACACTTCCTCCAAGCAGGTGGTAGCAGCTGCAGCCTGATTAAAGCACAAACTTTCTATTCAAACCTTTTCAGTCTAAACTATAGGCTGCTGAGCCACACCCTAGCCACAACCAACCAAATTTGAGAAATGGCGTATCAAATTATATTTGGGTAAAATCCTCAAAAGTATCAACAACAAACAAATGCATTTGTTGTGTAATACATAGAGGATATGCTTTTATGGGTTGCATCATGTAAACATTGCATCAAGTTTTTTTTTTTTTAAGTCTCTAAATTCAGTTTTGTACATTGCAAAATATACAAAATACATATAATTTTAGACTAGGATTCAATGTCCTGGACATGTGCATTCAGGTAGCTAGCAGGTCATTGCACATAAAACAATTAACGATTAACAATAATATGATAGAATAAGGAATAAATAATTCATTATTTCTTAAATGCTCCTCCAGAAATTAAAATATAAATGAATTGTTTTTTTGTTTTTTTACTTGACATTAGATGTGTTCAAGTTTCCCTCCTTTCACTCTTTTTAACACGTAGCAGGAAAAACAGAATATGCAAAACTGTTAAAAGAAAATTGTTTACCACAGTTCAACATGGCACTTCCTGCCCAAAACAAATAAGTAAATAAAATGTCTACCATACTTTTTGCTTAAGAGAACTGTTCAAGACTCTGTCGGATGTTGTTATCCCTAAGGTAGCATTAACGAAGGCACAGGAATAATTTAATAGTGTCCACTATATGTGATGCAATTCCTTATAATAAAGCTTTGTGTCATTTATATCCAGTTGACCCATGCTAATCTCCCTGATGGACACATAAGGCATTCAAACATTGTGATGACGCAACTGAACCAGGGCACCTGCATCACTTCCCTTCCGACTTGCACCCACCCCACCCTTAACGTACGCACTTAGACAAACCAGGAGGAAGGGTGAGGCTACCTGCTGAGACGTGTACAAGGATTTGCTACACACAAAGAATCCGGGTTGTAGATGGGGCGGTCTCACTGGCTGATGGAGTTTCTGAGGGACTTCCTCCTGCACAGGCTAACAGAGTTCCCTGGTACTTTCCCTTCCAGCAGTGAAACATATCCTATATTAACAGATACAACACATATTAAAAGACCAGGTGGCAAAGCCTGATATGTTACTGTAGTTAAGAATCCTTGTCCTTGTTTGAAGTTGTTTTCAAATATATTAGTATGTTTATTAGATTGACCATTTACATGCAAAACAGAAATTGAGGACTGCGTTTTATCAGGACTAAATTTTAAACTAGGAAGCAAGTGGCATGAGGGTAAATATGAAGCATCGGTGCCTGGAATCCCAAACAGCAGTTCTCTCAATAGAAAGCATTAGTAGGATCTCATCGAAAATAGGATTTGGAATATGGGGAAAGAGCAGCCCGCTGAATTCAATGCGCATCCATAGCAGTTGCTCAAGACAAAAGAGCTGGCTGTGCTCTCCAGCCCTTGGCAGGCTCAGAGAGCATTTTAACAGCTACTCACGGAAGGCCGTCTCATACACCAGCCAAGTACCAGGAAATAAACTGCCGCTCAGATAGGCCCCACCCCTCCTGATTTTACTATGCTTCTAAAGATGCACTTAAACAACCCCCACCCCTCCTCCTCTGCACACTGTTTGGGCAGTGACAGGAATAGGGAGGGGTTTGATAGTTGGATTTCAAACCACTCAGTACGTACTTTGGATGATGGTCTTGAAGACCATCCAAATTTGTAGAGAGACTGTTACTCGCTGTCTTACAAAAACCCCACATACTTTGGCAGGTAAACCTCACATTTTATTTACAAATTGTAATTAACTTTATAAAAATATCATAATCTTTAAATATTAATCAATACATATAAATTTAAAAAAATCTAATATAGATTAAAATAAAGACTTTAATCACAAAATATAATGAAACATATAAAATACAGGTAACTAACCTGGATGTTTAAATATAAGTACTATCATTGAGTTTAAAATATCTGCTAGCAAGCAAGTATAGGGAACATTCTGCAAAATGTTCTTTTTCAGATTTTTTTAACTGTAAATACTGAGGTACAAGATAGAAAATAAAGCGGACAAGTGACCGATTTAGGATATGCAGCTACTGTGCTTGACAGTTACGTTAGGTGCCTGGGCACACAATAGCATCACCATGACAACACAGGGTGACATGGATGAAGGAAAACAGTGCTGCGACATGACAAACACACACTGTTAATGTGGAGGAGACTAGGCAAATTACAATGAGACTCCATAACTCGCATGTTTCTTCTCAGTTCCTTCTCCTATGATTTCTAATGGACACAAAGAGAGCATTGAGATGATCCAGAATGGACCCGGAAGCTAAGAAAGAGTAGGAGAGTCTGTAGGAGAACCCCTCTGTTAAATAAACAATATTAGGTCTGCCTTTGTGTTTTTTTCTGTTAAAATTGAAAAAGGGAGATACCCACCAAAACATGTTTATAGTTATCCTCTGTAACACCCCTGACCACATATAAAGGGTCTGTTTCGACCATCAGAACTTTCAGCACCAGGACCGATCAATAATACTAGCTGCTAAAAAAGAAAAAAAACTGGGTATTCCCTAATTACCACAAAATGCAAAAGACACTGGGTTTGTTGGTAAGAGCCAGAGAAGTGTACATAGTTCATCTTCATAATGGATTCATGACAGCGGGAACTTGAAATCATAAAGAAAACATCTTGTTTCCTGAGACTTCACTGCATCATAACTACATTGATATTTAGCAAAGTACAGTATATAGCATATAGCCTTCTTGGAGTTGTCCCTCCTGTAATTTCCCAAACAATGCAGCTTATTTACTGTTTCATGCTTCTATTGCAGCCCCAGGGTGTTTGACTTGATCGAAACATACTTTGAACACTGCTAAATTTTGCATTGGGAATTTGCAGTCAACAGAACCATTAAAAAAACAATAAAACATGCATACACCTTTTTTGATTAGTATACTGACATCTAACCCCCTGTTGATCTTTCTAATATCTAGGCTGAGCATTGAACACTGCGTACCTGGCATAAGGCATAACTGGGAATGTGTGTGGAAGAAACACATATGAAAAAACGGTTTAAAGTTTTTACAGCTCAGAAAATATGATGGAATGAGTTTGAGTGGATGCGAAGGGTGTGATTAGAAAGGGGCTGGGTAAAACAAGAAACCATTGGGCGGGAACCCCTAAGTAGGTAGGGTGGAGTGAGAGACCTGGCCTTTGGCACACATTTAGCAGGTGAAATGAGTGAGCACAAGGCAGGGTGTATGGCTTGTCACGGAATCTCTCTACTATGACTCAGACGGGACAAATAAGCTCTCAATAAAATTGTAGGAGATTACTGATAAATGAATGTATTACTGCACAGTTACACAGTCTAACATTGAGTTACGGAGCAACAGTGGAGTGCCCAGTTTTCCCATCTAAGGATGTCATTGCCACCCCACCTGCCAACCCATTTTCGGAGATCCTTAAAAATTGTACATTGATTACCTGAAGTGGGCATTCATGCCCATAATCAACATTTAAATAATCTAAAAGGCCTCAGCAAAAATATTGTTGAAAGCAATTGTTGGTGTTTACTACTGATGTAATGCTAAAATTAGTTTAAAATCTTGCTAATTTGGAGCAGCATGTCGAGTATAAACAGCAAGCTTTATTTAACATGTCTAAGTCCAGGCATACTAGCTTTCTTTAATTGGGCTCTATTAAAGATAGCTTATTTAATTACTATGTTGTTCACCTTGTATAGGAAACATGCAGAGTCAAGGTGAACGAAAAAGAAAAGATGAAGTGAAAAGCCATAGCAAGCTTTTTCTTTCCGAAGAAGCCAAGATTCAACAGTGAGTTCCAAGAACCCCCAATGGACCAGGTTGAGCAAGAAAAACTCAGTGAGGAAGACCAGGGGATTACTGTAATACGGGCTACTTACTCGGTTACTCTGTGAGGATGTCAGGGTCAATGACAAGGGCGTGTGTCCGCTGACAGTAGCAATAAACCTGGCTAGATAACTTCATTCTATTATAGTTTGCAAATTAAAATTTGAATACTGGCAGATTGTTAAACAAACTTTTCTTGACACTACCTGTCAACTAAAAAAATATCAGAATTGAGCAGTGTGCATTAACATTGCAGCCAGCAATTATGAGTGAAATATTGTACCTAACACACAGACAATCAGTATAGATTATGATATTTCCGTATCATCACTATTTCTGTAGTAAAAAGAATGTGTGTTCTAATTGAAACATGGTGATTGTCAAGATAGTGTTGACAAGTAGTGTTATTATTAATAATCATTATTTTTGTTTTTTCAATGTGACATTTGAAAGTGCCTCCAGTCAATACAGTTTTTACAACCCCTAATCATAGCGGAGAATAGATGTTTTGTGTACAGTCCACTTTTATCCATTTTAATGAAGTCAAAAAGAACATTAACAAATTGTCTGTCACCCCATATTTGTTCCTGTCACCCCAAATGTAAATCCTGGTCATGCGACTGCAGGGCAATGCTGGGAAGTGAACAAAACTGAAATGACAAAAGGCAAAAACTGAGAAATGTCATCATTGAAGTGCATGAAAGTCCTACTGAATGGTTTCCAAATACCAAAATGACTTTAGTATTAAACTTTTTATTACTTGGTATTATATATGACCAGTATTTAACAGATAATCATAGCCTATTTTCAAATTCTTTTCAAAGTCTAAGTATTTTGTCCTTGACCTATGAAAATGGAGGCCTTTTTGACTCAATCGGACCTAAATTGACTTGGTAAAGAGGGGAAATATGTCGCACTCAGACAATGCAAAAAGCCTTGCGTTTATCACTAGTATTGGAGAATAATGCTTGACCTTAAACTGTCACTAATACTGTTTTTCATATAGGTTTTCTATGGAAGTCACACCCCTTCCTTATCTTTTCTTTTGCTCTTCCAGCGAAGTCAGCGCTCACTATGCGCGTAAACACGGAGCTCAGGCCACTTATAGAATCCTGACCCTTGCTGATTGGTTATTTGGTTTGAGGCACCGACACTGCGCTTCTCATTTTGTCTTTTGAATCGAGGGACAAGGCTATTAAGTTGGAGTTCAGCGATAGCCGGTGCATTCAATTTCCAGAAGCTTCTGTCTGTGTATCTGTCTGAGTGTGCCTTTGTTTCTGTGTGTGCAAAAAAAAAAAAGTGTCATATGAAAGTGTGAATTCATGCATATCACCCATGTGAGTGTGAGGGTGTGCAGCTAAACACAGAGCACTTCAATTAATGCTTTGCATGTTTGGCTGTTCAAAGACTGCCCTACAATTCCTAGAAAACTTTTGTATGCAAATCCAACAAAGGGAAAACAAAACATTCATGGTTCAGGAAGAAGTGCTTTCTGTTACCTGGCACTACTCACAGGGGCCATGCTGTTTCAAGATAAATGCATTATTAATATACATTTGTTGCATTCTGGAGGCATTTTGGTGAGTTTCGGCTTGTGTCCAGTGAGCTTCTGGTCTTTTATGTCGCTGCTATGGCACAAGGAGGGACTTGGTCCAGGATGGTGTAATGTCCAGTGCAACAACCCCCAACTGCTCACTGGGAAATGATACCAGGGACAGAGAACTGGGTCAGTCACAAACAAACAAGCACCCTTTGCCTGTTCAGGCTAGCGCAACCTCACAACAGCGTTAACTGGGGTTAACTGGCAGGGTTTTTTTGCCTGGCTGTGAAGGACTGTCTGTGAGAGACAGTCTCATGAGAGATCTGTGAGAGATCGAGGGGGAGCTGCTGAGATTACTGACTAATGTGGCACCAAACAGGAGACGACACTGGCCCTTTGTTGTTCTGCAGAGGAAGGGTGTATAAAAACCTGAAGTGTCGGCAGAACCTGGACTAATACATAGGAAAGTGTTTTGCAAACACTAAACTGTCCCAGTGGGAGGAAACAGACCTTCCTGGAAAAGGCCAGAGATATGGGAAAGGTTTCGGGCAGTTGACGGCATCTGTGGGAAGGATGGGGGAGATTCCAGTCTTCCCTCCACACAGTTCTGGAAGAGATCAGATTCCCAGCACTGACATCATCACATTCCATCACTCCATGTTCTTCCCGGACATCTCATGATGTTTTCATCTACGTCTATATATTCACCGGCTGATTGCTTTGACTTTTGGCTTTTGCCATCTTCTAGGTGTGGTTTATAGGGTTCCAGCTAAGTCGCCACTATGACTACAGAATTGCTGCTGTCAGCCCCATCATCGCTGTGAGAGCAGACTTTTAAAAATGGTTCTAATCAGACCTTCTCTCTCTCTCTTGCTTCATTACATCTTGAATTCCATCCACAGCTGATTTCCTTAAGCTGCCATCGGCCTTCATTACAAGATTCTAATTCCATGAGATAATTTCCTCCAGCTAGAGAGTTCTTCAACATACAGGGGTAGTCCCGTGTTAGCAAATCCCCAAATTTACACAAACAACCCTGCAAAATAGTTGAACCAGGAGGGAGCTGCAGCTGAGAAAAAAAGCAACTTCCTTTTTAGTGAGAAGGATATTTGCACAAAAGCACACACACATAAAGATGCATACACAAACGCACAAAAACAAACTTTCAGAATTATAAATGTCACGCAATGACTAGAACACAGGGATAGACATAGATTGCACTACTGTATCATTTGATACTGTATAAATACTGAGGGTTTGCAATTGGGTAAATGCAGGCTCTTCTGCAAATTCAGAACACAAAAGTTTAAAAAAGGGTGCTGAATAATATTGAGATGAAAAACAAAACAAAACATGCAGGGCGGGAGTTTTGTCTGTCTCTGTTTATGCAGGGGTATCGTGACTTAATAATACTGAGAATTTTAACCACAAAGGCTCTACTTCTGCTAAACTGTGGGGCCCAGTGTTTGCAGATGTGGTGTTTTCACTCGGCAGGGCAGGAAGTGGGGATGGCGTAGTGAAGAGGAAGATGTAAACAATCTTCACCTGAATTGCCCTTCGGCTGCCTTCTCCCATGGGTTCCAGCACCCTTGATAACCCGCACTGCGGTTCTCCCGCTCAGTCTATCTCTTTCTGCATTCTGTGCAGGTTTAGCATTGAAGCGCCCGTGCAAGGCTCCTAAACCCCACTTCAAGCTCTGCAGCTTAAAGAACCAACTCCAATGGTACATATGAACAGTGAATACACTTTGTCAAACAGTGCACGACAAATTGCACAAATAACTCTCTGCTCAGTTTCCCACGTATCGCCTCTCTCGGTTTAGGAACAAACTATGCAAACTCTGTATTATGATTGTGCAAACTATATTACTCACACGAGAACCATGTGGATGACTCAGAATAAAAGCATTTGGATAAATGGTAACCTTTTTTTTTCTATGTGCATTTCTGATTTTCATGTGGAAAATTACTACAGTTTTTTTTTTTTTTTTACTCAGTGAGGTACAATTTTACCAAATGTGACCTTTGACCAAACCTTTACTTTGTCATTTGTGCAAACATAAATCAAGAAACCAAACGGTATAATTCAGTTTAGATGAAAAAGTTTAGCTATCAGCTTAACTATAAACTTGTTCAAATGATTCTTAAATGATGCAGAACGTCTAGAACACAGTGTTCATTCCAAAGGGTTCAAAAATACCATGTGTAAATATCAATTCATTTTCCTTCTGTTTACGTGTTGCCTTTGTTCCAAAGCAACATGTTGAAAAATAGTAAAATGTTGACATTGCCAATAGTATGATCACTACTATTATTAAATGAATATTGATGATGGCAGGTTAGGACTTAAAGAAATTCTGTCAGTAGTATGTTTTTAACGTTTCGAAATAAAAAGGCCTTATGGAAATAGGACAACATAGATTCTAATAGCAATAATGAAGTATGCAAGCAATTATTACCTTTAATTAATTGATACATATTGAACATAAATCTCTCTGAACTGGGAAACATCGCCAGGTGATGGGATATCAAAGCGAATTCCACAATATTGAAATTGTTTAGACAAAAATGGTCAGGTACGAAACACATGTTATTTGGTCTGGAATGCTAACTGCAAGACTGCAAGATGTTTTCAGTTGCCGAAAAAATAAATAAATACTGAGCTCTTTAAAGTCTAATGCAGATGCACTTAAGCACTTTCTGATCATGACTGCAGCACTTTCTGTGCAGAACAGGCCCAGTGGACTTGTTAAAAGGCAGGTTATCGATAAGGCTATTTCCAGGGTAACCAGGCAACAGAGCCAGTAGAGATGCTCTGTTAGCTCTACTGCTGATTACTGGAAAGCAGAAGAGGCTTAGGATGCTCAGCCAACATAGCCACATTATAGCAACTGCTGACGTTCCCTGAATGGCTTCGTTCCACACCTCCCAAATGCACATTCACTGTCGGAGCAGGAGCCAGTGCAGGCCACCCCTCTAGTTGCTGCTTTCCTGGAAGCCCTTTCTGCTCTCTTCTCCCTTTTCCGTTGCCATGTGCCTGCCCCCTCGCCTTTCGTTCTTGCCTTCTGCGGATGATGAATACACCAGGGATGGAAGTGCAGGAGGGAGGACTCCCTGGCCCTGTCTCAGGCAAGCACACTCTGTTCCCCGTAATTACACCTTCCCTGGGAGGAACAGTGGGTCACCGTGGGAGATGGAGAACATTTCATAACAGCTCTGATTAGCCAGTCTGCCTCTCACAAAGACAGAGCCACACTCCTGGTACACTGGGTGTCTTTTGCAAGGATTGGTTCAGACTTCTCTCTCTCACCCTTCTTACAAAGAATCAGAAGTCGGGGCGCTGACTGACTCAGAGTGAGACACTGTCTGGTTGTAAGAGACAGGAATCATTCTCATAAACAACCACCCATAAACAGATTTGAAGGAAAACAGTGATGAAAATCATAATGAATGTAGGGCAGGACGAGTTGATGGGGGTGGCAGGGGAGCTGGGCCTTTCAGACAATCCAAACAGCTTTTCTAAATTACGTGCTGTGTTGACACTTAACCACAAGAATCTTGTGTACAAGTGGTTGTAAAATGACTCTGTCTGACAGCATGCCGTGCCAAGGCATTCTGAAGGAAACCATTTACTGCTCCACTATCTTTCCCCACACCGCATTTCCATTCAATGCTGAGAATACAAACATGTGGCGCTGTATAGTACATGGGAGTTGTGATCCAGTCGTGTGGCCCTCAGAATGGTGCAAATAGCAGTGTTACTCATGCTTGTGATGTAACAGGATCCATATGGCTATGAAACCCACAATGAAAATTAGTTTCTCCTTTTATCGTGTCTCTCATTTTTAACTACTACCCAAAAACGGAATATAAAACTAATAAACAACGACTTATAACTTTTAGGGGAAAAAAAAGAATAAAGCCTGTCAGACTCCATGTGTGAACTGCATGAGACACATTCTTTTCAGTCTGTGGTCAGAGAATGTGTTTTTAAGTGTTGAAATAGCAGTGTTGATTGGGCTTCTGGCTTTGGCTCCTGCACTGTAAACAGGGAGACAGACGACAGCTGGACTCAGACAGCCTGAGCCAGAGACTCCTCACACACCCTGACTGTCTGGTGGAATCCCACCAAGAAAAAGAGCGGTATGAAGAATGCATTTTATCTGAGACAGAGTGTTGGAAAGGGGAGTTGCTCTCCCCAGGATGACATTGGAAGCATCACAACATGAGTAATGATTTCTTTCTGTCTGATTCGTATGGTTTTAATTCATTTGGTTGTTTAATTAAATAAAAAGCTAACTGTGATTCTGGGAGACAGAGACAGAGTGAAAGCATATGGAGGTGGGTGGAGAAGTGTGACTGGGAAATAAACAGTGAGCTGTGGAGAGTAAGTTCACCGAGAGATGTAACCTCTCCTGTCTGCCGTCACAGACTCGGACTCAGATATGCTGTTTAAACCCTCACGACCCTGGCCAATAGAATGGGGCCCTGGAAGGCAGCAAGCGGGAAATGCCTGTGTCCACGCCTTCATCTGAGCTGCATCAGTCGAGAAGGACCATGCAGAAAGTAACCAAAACTGACCAGGGACAGCAGAGTGAGAAATAGATTTTTTGTTGTTGTATGCCCATCTTCATCCATTGAAATTCCAACTACAGAATATGTACCTTGTACCCAAAATAAACTGTATTCTCAACAGCACCGTGCATGGTAAGCCTGTGGGTCTCTGGTGTAGGTCAGCACTCTGGAGATATATTGCCCTCACTTATCCCAACCAGGGAACCGGGCACAAGAGACTAATACACAGGCTACAAGTATGACTGATTAGCTAAGTGATAAATCAACACGAAGTGTGCACAAAACTTCTAAAATTTGCCATTTTCAATCTCTGAGCAAATGTTTATGTATGTTATTTTTAGGGCCTATAGTAAGCCAGGTAATACCTGCTTACTGTAGTTTATATTTTTAAAAATGATATTTTCAAAGTATTGAGTGTCCACAAGTATATCTCCGATGGGTTTCTGAGATCATTTTGAAAGCTTTTTATCAATAAAACAATCCCTGTAACCATGGTGCCAATTTTCGGTGTCTATCTTCTCTCTCAGCATAGGTTTCCTCAAAGTCTTTATACTTGACCCTAAAATAAAACCCTTTGGTGCCATACCAAACTGGGATCATTTACAGCCACAATAATGGGAATAGAAATTCTTGAAAACAGTAACATGGTTTATTGAATGGTGTAAACCTATTAAACAGTATTGGCATTGTTTAATGAGTATTGAAGTGCCTGCACTCCACGGTTCCATGGTTGAGATTTAAATCAAACGTTTCATAAGTTTCGCCAAGAAAGTGGCAACAGTTTGGGGATGACCCTTTCCTGTATTAGTACAGCAGTGCCCCAGTGCACAAAGCCAGGTCAATGGAGAAATGGTCTCTCAAGATCGGTGTGGAAGATCTTGACTGGACACAAGTACACAGACGCGCACAATGTATCCAAGCAGCCAATACACTCCTTGAGGACGGCTTTGATCTGATGCCATTATCTCATTACCATATCCTAAAACCCAATGTCGGGAAGGACTGCCTGTGACAGGAATCTTCAGGACGTCGCATGTGGCTCAGAACCATATCAGGCCAAAACCCATCCAGCTAAAGAAAACCCTGACAGGCAATACCCAGGCATGTCTACCAGATGGCCATATGCAAAAAGTAAAATGCCTAACTCTACCGTGAGAGCCCCACCAGCCCCATTCTTTGCTCTTCAAAGATATCCTATAGTTCTGCCCTGCTATGCCTGTCCTTAGCTCTCTGCTGGGATCCTTGCATTCATGGGATTGAAAAGGTCACTGTGTGAGGCCTGGCAAGAAGGTTTTGTAGACCACAGGATTTCCTGGTGGCAGAACTCGTCAGGAAAGTCTTCTAGTTCTAGTCTAGTTCTAGTTGGCAGTCCTCATGGCCGTCTTATTTTAATTCTTGATTTTTTATTGTGGAAACTGGACCAGTGTACTGATGCCTGTTTAAAATCTTCCCAAAACAACAAAGATGAGAAACTGACGAACGAGGTGTAGTTCTGAAGGCGGGAGTTCCCGAGGTGATGTTGCGTCTCAGCAAGGATGGAGAGCGGGCGTCTGTATGGAGGATCGATATATCAGCGGATCGACTGTCAGCAGCCAGCCAGGGAGACACCTGCTCTTTTTTTCATTTTCTGTGGAATCTCCTGCTGGGTGAGCGGATTGACATCACAGATTTTTCAATTTGGCTGAATTTCCGTGACTATCTATAAAAAATTGTTTATGTTGTTTCTGGAATTATTTGCCATAAAGTAAAGCTCATCGAATCTTAAATTATATCAACAAATTAAAAAGTCATGAACAAGGCCAGCAATGTTGAGGCAAAACATTATCAGGAAACAACCAAAGTTATCCACAACAGCAAAAATGTTTTCCCTTTCTCATTCAGCGTAGCACCTTTCCTTAGGAATTCCTGTCTCACAGCCTGAAAAACCCTAAATGCCATCTTGGCAAATTGCCCTGACTGAGAGGGATTCCGTCTAGTTTTGACACAAAAAGTGCAGGGAATTTCACTTTTGATTTGTGGTTGGGGTCACGTTTTATTTTGGACGATTGTATGACAGCTACATTCACAAAATCAACATCAACATCAACAAACCTGAGGACAAGGGGGAGGTGCGTGGCCTCTTTTAGAGTTTTAGACCAGGAGAGAGGGCGGTTTTGTGCATTGCTTACTTAGCTGCTTGAAAGTGAAAGAGGAAGACTTCTGGCATGGAGGACTCAGCTAATTAACCAGAGGACAAATTGCCCTTGATCTTATAATGATCTTATTTCAGCATCGATAAAAAACAGTCATCACCATGCATTGCACTAGCGTTTGAGTTTGAGTCTTCATATTATATTTACAAAATCCATACCGCCAACCCCTGCCTGCAAACACATTAGATGATATCGAAGGATAAGTTTAAGGTTTTTTTATTTTTAACATTTTATTTATTAGTACTAGTGGTTTTAACTAAGAATTATGTATTGCTGATTATATATTGCTTTAAATTGTATTAAAAAGGTACACTGTAAAAATATTATGACCAATGTTATCTATAATGAGATTTCTGATATTTGTAATTGAATCTATTAAGAAAAATTCTCTCATGTTACTGATATTATTGATTAGAAATGGTTCCTTGAAATTTTTTGTTTTTTTTTGTTTTTGTTTTTTAAATTCATTTTAAGACACTGAAACTCAAAGTCCGTAATTGTAAGGTGACATTAGTTCTGTGTTGGGAAATACTTGTAAGATAAATGATCAAAATAAATATGTTGCTTGTATAAGTATTCAACCCCTGTGCTGTAGAAGCTCCCAGTTTACACAAATGAAAGAAATTACCCTAACAAGGACAAAATTACCTTTCCATTGTCCTCCAACTATTAAAGTTGCAGTCATATTTTCTGGAAAGCACATCTGGAGTTTACGAGAAAGCATGACAGTGACCCAGCTGCGATGTGGGAAAGGGTTTTGTGGTCAGATGACACCAAGATAGAGCTTTATGGTCAAAAGTGCTATGTGTATGGCACAGACTTAACCATGCCCATGCCTCAGGACAAATCACCCCTAAAGTGTGGTGGTGGAAGCATCATGATGGATCATCATCAGGGACTGGGGGACAACATTGCAGTGGCTCAAGAACAAAAAGAATGTATTGATATTACAACTGAACTGGTCACAGGTTTTCAGCAGAATGTCTGAGGCAGAATCTACAATGAAACAGGATCTCATTGGGGAGGTGATTTAAAATTGAACTTCCCAATCCACAAGAGCAACCAAGCTCAAGTAGGATTAATGTAACCATAGGCCAGTAAACCCATGGGGTAGAAAATTTACTATATCCACAACTGCATCAGTTTGAATTTTTAAAATGCTTTCAAAGCAAAACTATATTATTTCAGTCTATGTATACCTTGACATTTGAAAAATTGCTTTTGGGGGTAAATTTACTCAGCAAATGCCAACCCTGAGTACAACTAGCATTTTTGGTTAATTGTATGCATGTGCTATTTAACATTTGAGTGTAGGTTGGAAAGCGAGAAGTGAGATTGTCTGATAAGTCAATTTCTTGGCATAAATGCTAACTGTGTGTGAATGTGGAAGGAAGCAAAAGTCTCAGGTACATGCGAAGATGCTTTCAAACATAATGAAATGAAAAGTTTCTGTTTGTAAAATGAAATGCTATGAAGGGCAGACAAAAAAACAAAACTCTTAGCTACACCTTCGTGCAGTTTTATAAGACAATCAGCAGGTAGATCGTTCCAAGCATCTTGGAGAACTTTCCACAGTTCTTCTCAGACGTTGGCAGTCTCGCTTGCTTCTGTCATTTACGTAAAATGGCTCATCAGTCTGCTTTCTCTTATCAGTAGGCTGTAGGTCTGCTAGGGTGCCTATTTTGCATTGTACTGTATTATGAAAAAAATGGTATGTCACTACCAAACTGCCTCTGGAAGCAATGTCAACCATTGTACTCTGCAGAAGTTCTCTGGAGTGATGAATCACGCTTCAATTCAATGTCTGGCAGTTTGTGTGTGTGTACGTGTGTGAGTGTGTGTGTGTGTGTGTGTGTGTGTGTGTGTGTGTGTGTGTGTGTCTGTGCGCCTGTGGTGTATGTGACTTGCCACTCTACTGTTTTGCTGACAACAAGCATCAGAAATTGATCCGGAAATCGGAAGAACTTCAGCACCAAGGAGAGCTCTGTCAAGCGAAGTCTCAGTATGCTCAGAGTGCTTAGTGTAAAAGCATACGTGGGCATGTAATTTAGTGCATAAGAGAATACGTGGTAATATCGGAAGGATGATGAGATACCGTGTGTGTCTTTTCTCGGAGCTGTGAAGATTATAAATAGGATGTTACATCACCAAGCTGGGCACTACAATCTGTAGCCAAGGCATCCCACGTTAATTTGTTCATGCTGGCCTACATATTTTCTCCGTCAGCAAGCCAGTGACTACTGCTTACTCAGAACACCCAAGCAGGCATACCAAGGGCGCTACTCAGCCTGCTTTCTCTTATCAGTAGGCTGCAGGTCTGTTCTCGGAATGCCGTTTGTTCACATGGGATAAATGAACCATTAAGCTCAAACAGCTACCCGCAGATTGAGCTTGCCTTGCTTATTGCAAGGGAAATGGAATCAAAGTCAAAATTTAACAAGTTATAAGTCATGACTTAAGAAATTATGATCTGATCCCAAAATGTGCATCACTTGCATACCAGTAGCTTCTACATAGTATGGTCATACATTCAATTCATTAGTGTGTGTGTCAAATTGGGAAAGGTGTGTGTTGGCAAATTGGGAAAGCTGCTGGCACATTAAATCCCCTGAAAGACTATACAGGCATTGAGAATTGCTTCACTGTGCTGAGGCTCAGAAGGCAGGCCAGGAGGAGAACCGTCACCTGAACTAGTGGTTCCAGGAAGCACTTTGCTTTAAATATGGCCTCAGATAACTGCTGTTCTCCAGGATATCCCCAGGGATAAGATAGCCAATTTCATCACGGAAGCAATGCACTAGCTTTGTTCCAAGTGCTGAACAAAAACATAGCTGGTTAAAAACAGGAAACCACTGCAGTTCTTGAAACCAATGACTACATATTCACACCATTTGATAGAAACAGAATTGTTGATAGGTCTAATTTCACTTTCATGTGTTTTTAATCCCTCCTCTGGACAAAGAGATGTTTAGTGAAGAGTATCTTAAAGGGGCAGATCCAGGCTATGGACATTATCTCTATATTTATGGATTTTTCACCCTTTGTATATTTTCACCCCGTCCAACCTTTCTCCAAATTCCAAGCAATTTGTGGAATGTCCAGAGAAAGTATAGGTGACTATTCCAGTCGTCATACAGAATTACTCTCACAGGGCTGGGCACAAGTCAGACCTTTAGATGAGGAGCAGATGGGAACCAGAACCTGACACTGCTGCCGGTTTGTCATGGGGGAGAATCTGTCCTACTGCCTATACTGTTGAGGTAAACGTTGCTCAAGATCCTCAAGAGCCAAGGTAGTGTTATTTTCAGACAGAAGGGATGGGATGTGACGTGACAGATGTGAAACTGATCTTAGTTAGTGTGCCCAGAGATGAAGAACGGAGGGCCATTAGGGAAATATTCTGGCTTTAAAGTGAGAGCCCGCTTGTGCAGAGGCAGCTCTCATGGGTGGGGGGCTGCTGCCTTCTCTCCTCTATCAGCAACACTGCTTGGTACGGCCCCACTTGCCAGCTTCTCAGCACTCCTGTTAAATCAGGTCGGGCGAAACAGGGGGCACTGAACCAGTCCCTGGTGTGCACCGTCAGCTGTCACTGCAGAGCCACAGTGAATTAGTGAAGGAGCCATGAATGATGAACTGAAGTAGTGTCACGTGTTGTGGTGCACTGGGGCCGCGGTTGTCTCCAAGCCTCCAAGCTGTTCACAGAGGGAATCCAGCATGGGCTATTTCACTGTATCATAAAGTCCCCTCAGCGCTGCATTGGTGATACTTAGATAACTGCAAATATAGAACATTTAATTTCTAGTGTTGAAGTGTTTATTATATGAATAGTATAGTAATATTTACATTTGACACATAAGTTATGCTTGGCCTACATCATTGCCGAGTAGCTTATTTTGTTTTGAATGGGACTACATGGTATAGTCTACTACTTTATTTTGCAGCATACGCAGAAAATAAGAGATTACTGATTTACTTTCTTCCGAGTGTTTGTTCTGTATGCCAGTAATGGAAAGGACACCACACACACTTATAGCACATATAATAGTGATGCAATATGTTGTATTTAATCAGCCCTTCAAGGGAGTCCCTCCAGCTTATGATAAAAATGAGGCCAAAACTTAGACCAATAGATGCCCTTCCTTCCTTGAGAAAAGTCACAAAACGGATGTAATCAGGGGAGGTGGGAGTAAAAAATTTTCAATGAAGAATTCTAACATATTAATTCTCTTAAAATGTATAACGGTCTGATAGGTTGCTGTTAATACTAATGAAGGAGAGGGATTGCTTTAAGAATTATTTTTTTCTTTCGCTGTGTATAATAAGCCATGTCAGCACAATCAACGGCCTTTTGTAAATTCTTTACAGGGCTTTTCCCTTTCCACATTATTTAATGTCACACACCACAATCCTTCATGAACACAAATTAAACTTCTTGTCATCATTGTTTTTTCATAATGCCAGTAACCGCTGCAGCAGGTGCCTCTGGGATACTGGAGTTAGCATGCCAGTTGATTCGATCATAACGTAGATTGTTCCATGAAAAATTGCGAAAAACAATGAAAACATTGGGGAAGGAAATTAAAGATAGGCTGGGTACATATTTAATGAATCATTGCAGGGTTGGAGGGGGGTAAAGGAAAGGAAGCTTGTTGTTTACGTTATCAGCTTCGGTGGCGATAAATAAGCTGGTCTGGAGTCCATTTATTTAAACTGAACTTTTGAACACTCATTTGGGAATTGATGAGAGCTTTGCAGACACAAAACGGTGGTGGCATTGGCCCAAAGAGAAAGGCTGAGCGTGGCTTAGGGAGAGGGAAAATTATTAAAGCAACCTAGATATAAGTGAAGGAGACCCTGAGACATGTGAGAGAACTGAAAGAGTGAGAGAGAGAGAGATGTGAAGAGGTGCATGAAAGGAAAAAGGGGGAATGGGCAGTGTGAGAATTGATGGTTGCTGTGCAAGTGAAAGATTAATTAGCACAATAGCACTGATGAGGATAATTCATTGGCAAAAAGAGATTATTTATTTGTACTTAACAGTCCATACCAGGAAGCACATATCCCCCAGTTCAATACACTAGTTTAAGAAGATGGTTGGTGGAACTCACGTGTGTATGTGACTGCTTAGGAGTAATGGTTTTAACAGTATGTGTGCCTGTGCACCCTGTGTCCATAAAACCAGGATACTCATGCCAGTAATGTCCAATTGTGATTTGTTGAAAAATGTCACTGGAGACAGTGTTCGCATGGATGGGGTGACTGTGACCATTTCAACTGGGCATTTGACATTTAACACATTCCCACTGGTATATACAACCATAACTCAGTAACTGTCCTAATCACCAGCAAGGAAGTGTCTCACGCAACCCATAATGATTCTGGTATTATTCAAACAGAACTATTTGTATCAAGATGGATATGCTTTGAAACTGTTTTTTTTTTTTTTGTTTTTTATTGGTATTTTTTGCCACTAGAATAATATTATTAATATTATATGAATATTTTGGTTTTTGGGCTCTTATAAGATGAAGTTCACGCACAGCTTCATGCAGACTGAACACCCTATCACAAACCGCAGCACAAGATACCTCTGCACTTCAATTTGACCCTATTGCAGGCAGATGCTCTGCCTAAACTCTCAAATCCCTCTGCAATCTAGAAAATTGATCAGAAGCCAAACAGGCCAGCTTATGTACATCATGTGGAAAGAGAAGGGAGCCGTTGCTTTGCTCCGACCTTCTAGTACTGTGCCACTTGTCATACTGCTTGACACACAGGCCATCTCTTTCCCCCATTCTGCCCTTCTGCAGATCACCTTCTCTCGCCTCTTGGCCCAGGCCCTCCTCTCCAGAGAGAGGGGATATTAAACCTGAAGAACTCAGCTGTCAAGCACAGAGGCTGTAAATCACACCTTTCATCTGAGTACCGGTGAAGGGCTCCGCCAATAGCTGGTTGCGAGCCTAATTTCTTCAGACCCTGCTCATTCAGCGTTTTCGATCCATTCAGGGCTAATAGCTAACATATTGAAACGGCTTACGAATAAATCTTGAAACTACCAAAAGGCGAGATATGAGATTTGATGAATCATACAGAGAACATGGGAAATTTCTCCCCCATGGTTGATCGCTGACCGAAGGGACAACAACGAAGGCTGGTTTGAAGGCAGGGTTTGTTTGTAGGGTCCTTAGTGCCGTGTCCAGCGGCCATGTCTTGGAGAACCAGGGACTAGCGCTACCCTGCAGCTACTGTCTAGGAAAAACCTGACACTCTTGGGGCCATGGTTAAAATGCACTTCAGTCCTCAGTCAAGTAGAAATCCACTCAAAACAAAGCAGCTGAACATTATGCCAACCACAGCAACCAAACCCCCAACCCCATTAACTCTCACAATCTTGCACGTGAGTACCAAGTGGGCATGCTCCGAGAGGAGGCTTGATGTAGTCTCCATAACGATGTAGAAAATATTTAATGTCAATTATGTTGGAGGAACAGATGCTCCATCAGTACCCTCCCCCACTGCCTCTTACAGCCCCTCCCGTATTCGACCCCTCCCCCCAGCCAGACAATCCCATTCATAATCTCCTTAGCACACTTAGCCAAAAAAATCACTGAATTGGCTAACAAACATACATGTCGTTTTCAAGAAGCCGGTCTTTTTCAAGATATATGGCAAGTGTTGACAGCTGACAAGGTGGTGGCAAGGCTCTCTTGGGACCATATAAGGACATGTGGCCTTGCGTCCGTGTACTTGAGTTTGCGGATTATTTTGGGTTTTATCATATTTCGTCCTCTACACCAGTACAACCCCATTTGATCTTTCTGGTACAATTCAAGTGATTGTTTACTCAGATGGCTGGGCAATCACGGTTAGTCAAGCATGCCATAGAGGGAGTGCGACCATTTTTTATATTTTAGGCATCCATACACCTAATACTATATACTATAGACTTATAGTTGCATATGAACTTTCTGCCTAGACGGTCACTGTGCTTCTAGCTGTTGTGCATTCCAATAAAATTATATTTATGAAATCTATAAGCCTCATTTTTGGTAGATCTTTAGCCCTTGCGGTAATATCTGAGACAAAATAAGTCACAAGATCCCAATACATGGAGATCACTTCACATCCCAAGATATATGAAAATAAGTCCCCACAACGCCTGTAGTGCACATACAACAAAAGGCTGGAGAAGAGGCTGTCGCCATTTCAAAACTAAGATGTGGTGCAGCTTAAGCCTTATGTATCCATTTAAAATAAATTCGATAGAGGATGAGCCTTTCTTACTGACACGGGTGTTGGTGTGCGTGGTTGTGTGTTTATCATGGAGTAAGGGAGCACTGTGTGCAGTTATGACTGCTTACTTGATTGTGTGTGTGTGTGTGTGTCTGTGGATGTGTGTGTGTGTGTGTGTGTGTGTGTGTGTGTGTGTGTGTGTGTGTGTGAGTATCGCTGTTTGTCAGGATCAGAGTGTAATCTGTCTCAACCTGTGCAAGTGCCAGGTTTTTAAGATGCTCAGTCATACTGGAAATTAGCAATCTGGGCACAACCACTCCTGTTTGAGTAACTGCTGTCAGCTAAAGCAGGGAGGGAGGGGGGAGCAGGAATCCCCAACTGCCAAGAACTGAACTGAGAGAAGGGAATCACTGCACAGCTGCAGCTCTTATCTGCTCTACGCAGATGTCTGTGTGTGGGGATCTTCTGTCACTCACTGGGAAGTCATATCAGCGCTCACAGATAAGGCACAGATAGCACATCGGACCTGTTACTCTCTGTTTTGGCACCTCAGAGCTAATCGGTCTGGATGACATGGATGTGCTAGCCTGTAGGAAAAGGACCCCGGGCCACACAATCCCTTCTCTGTAGATCCATGCAGATCCGTTGTTTTCCACAGAAATTTTATGTAGGTATCATTAAAACAGAACTCATTACACACAGGACTCGTTTAAGGAAAGCAAAAGGAGAGACCTGCATGATATACAAAAAGATACCTAATGCAGAAATACTTTCTCATTTTTTAGCATTGAATCATTGATGCTGTCTGCAGGCTTCACAGCTCCAGGCTGAATAAGGGAGACTTAAATTAAGTATTAGATTTGGGTGTATCATTCAGCCAAAGTATGGGGCTAAGTGCAATGAGTGGTATGGCTGGATCAGCAAGCAACATAATACCATCGAACGCCAGGATCAGTCAAATGTGCTCCATTTACAACATTTCTAGGGCGACTTGTTTCTTATAGTTTCTTAACAACCACCAAGAAAGAAAAAAAAAACCACAGAAACACCAGCTCTGTCCCAGATATTTATCTGCGTAGCTCTCTCTGCAATCAGAACCCATCTACTGCTATTATGTGTTAGCGTGTGATATGTCAATATTCATACAGACGTGGGCCAGCGCCCCAGCAGAAATGTCAGCTTCTCTTTTACCCCACAGTTTATAATGAAGAGGGCCTGGGGTCTGGGGAGAATAAAAGCACCTGTGTGAGCACTTTAATTAATGGAGGCGGTGAACAGTGCATCACCTGTTTTGTATTATTACTCAGGACGTAGAACACCTGAAAAAACAGATGACTGCGTGTTTAAGAATTAACAGCTGACTCAGACTCGCCCTATGTCTATAAAGCCTCTCCACAACAGTAGACCTCACAGCTGTATAATTCTGATTCAAACCACAAGAGCGCCTCTTGTCTCCATGCAGGCCAGGCACATGAAACAGGAAGCCGGGAAAACCAGTACATCATTTTAGTAGCACTGGTTTACCAAGTCATTATTCAATTTCAGTGCAAGAGCCCACACGTTATGTAGGTCAGTTTATATGGGTCACACTGCAGCTCAGTAAGGAGGAGAGGTGGTGGGTTCTCTCTGATTCTGGAAAACAGCGACCCCTTTGACTTGACAGATGCCTGGGGTTTTGCAGCGCCATTGTAATGGATGTACCTCTCCCACCATAAGCACTGAAGCTCCCGTTCGTAGTTTATAGCATGCTAAATGACCAGTGGCTGGGTGGTTGGTAAGTGTGGTTTTGGGTTTGTGGTAGGAGCTGAGACACTAGCCCAATTAGTGAAATTAAAATTTGGGGTAAATGTAAAAATGTAGATTTAAATTTGTTTTAAAATAACTATGAAATCCGGGTGTGTCTAAGGAAGTGCCACTACAAAGAAAGGATGGTCACAGAGGCCACAATCGACGGAGGAAATGTCCCAGCCCTTGAGAGAAGCAGCCAGCCTGTCTCCACAACGTGCCCGCAGTTGCAATCTTCATCTCTATATATAGACCTGTTCCAGTCATGATCACTTGCCAAAGCCACCTATAAATAGCACTTTCCTCTTTGGCTCCATTATGAACTTGTCAGCTAGTGTTTCAAAACTTCGGGGGTGGGAGTTAACCGATATCATGGCATTGTGTTTCATTGGCAATGCTACTACCAATGCCTCAGACAGCAGGATACTACAGGCCAAGAGAGAGAGAAAAAGAACGAGAGAGAGATATTCAGAGACATGGAATGAAAATCACAAAGCATATTATCCACAAACATATTTTTTTTTTCAGTCCTCGGTTGCAGAGAGGCCTTTTCCATGTGTTTAGCAATTTAACAAAATCACAGTAATTTCCCACTATAGAAAAACGCAAATTAGACAGATGCACCTGTCAATCAAGGCAACAAATTCTACAGATAGTCTGATATATTTTTCCTTCAGCATAAAAGGATTGAAAAATAGGAATAAAATGTTAGGTTTTGAAATTTTCCTAGTCAAGATAACTCTACAACATTGCATCAGAAAAAAATTGCATTTAAAAGAAGATATGTGGTGTTAGGTTTAAGATTAGAACTGCCTGATTTGGTTAGATAGAACGATGGACTGCCCATCTGAATTGAATGTAGGAAAAAAATAAGCCGCCCTTTCTCTTCCCACTGTCATCCATTGTTATTTCCACTGGGACTGGATGAGTGTTCTGAGGAATAGACATTCCCCTCAGCTCTCAACCCACTTCCTCCAAGCGTCCTTATTGTTCCTGGACTGATCCTGGAGAGGAAGTAACTTCATAGGCTTTTAGCTGCTGTCTCACCAAAAGGGCTCTTTTGTTGAAGCCTTGAACACTTTCTGAAAATAATGGTTGTTATTTTAAGCTGTCACTTTCAGTAAATGGGTGCAGAAAGCCCTGATGTCTAAGGGGAATCCTCTTGGATTTGCATACATAT
>JAOYSI010002453.1:0-11144 GCA_025775065.1 Hiodon alosoides
AATAAAAGTCTTGCACGGTAAAGAACGACCGCTCCCGATCCTTTTCTTGTGGGAATTCCCCGGGCTTGCCACAACACCCATGCCATGCCATGCCTCTCCTCACCTAACTTTTTTGGGTGATTATAAAAAATAATTCATGACAAGACAAAGACAAAATGTCTATTTGTATTAGCTATGCAATTCACTACGTTTGCTGATAGTCTAATGCTATTTTTGGTCATTAAAAATAACATTAAAATTCCACATTAATTGGTCATCTTGCATCCACATCAGCTTCCTGCAAGCATATTGTAACGGGGATGAAAAACCCCCGCCAATGGCGTTCAACCATCCCCGGGGGGGCTGCTGGGAAGCCTGGCCCCCGAACTGTTAAAAATGTAAATAACGTGTTCGAAGCTCCGTCTTGACGTTGTTGTGTTGTAGTTTAGTTTAGTTAGCTGTATCGGTTTGTGCTTTTGTGGTTAAGATTTAGTTCCCTCACCGTTAACTGATTTGCTAGTTTGTGTGAGGGTTTTCTGTGTTTTCCACTGTATTGTCAGTTATTTTCACTGTCAGTTCCGACTTTGTCAAGGCGGTCGTAAGCGTATGTGTAAATAAAGAGCACGTCTTCCTGTTGAAATCGGTGTCTGACTCCTTGCTTGAATCCACAAGAGCAGTAGCACTTCGAAAAACGCTACAATATATTTATTACGTTTTTCCTTAATGCATTGGAACTGTCAGCCCAAATAAGATACGTTATTATCAATCTCTGATAACGAGAGCAATAAAACGGCACGTATTAGCCCAGAAAACGGGAAACATACCTTGATGAAGAGCAGTATGTTGAGCACTTTCGTCTCCCTCTTGCCATTCTTCTCCCTAAGCACCAGCACGTCCAGCAGACTTGCACCCACGCCCTGACCCAAGTCGGCAAGGCGCGCCTGCAGTTCCGACACCGAGTACACGCGGCTTTGGCAGTACTGTACCATCTCGGAGAAGAGTAACGCGAAAGCACTCACGCTAACCTCCGTCTTCGGCCGAGTTAGTGACCTCTCCAGGATCGCCGACTTGCCTCTCGTGAAGCGGGTATCCATTTTCTGGACAGGGAACAAAGTGAGACGTACTGTTATTTTTCAAAACATTGCACCTTTCTCTTGTATTTTTGGCTCGGCAGTAAAATTAAGCAAACCAGATAGAAAGAAAGCCACAATAGCAACATGCCGATACAGAACACATAAAGCATTATATTACTTAGGAACTGCGTTTGTTGCAGCGGCCGGTGAGATAGACAACCAAGCTATTAATATCAATAAACGTTTTCATTGCAGAGCAACCATAAGGCAGAATGATCATACAGAAGCTTAAAAAAAAACACCATGTATATTCCTCAAACGCCTTTGTGTTTTTATTGTATTAACAAAAGGTGATGTCCTACCTTATTTTATTGTAAGATGTAAGGGATCAATCTTAACGTAAACACACTAACTTCCTTTTCCGGGTCACGTGAGTGGGCGGGGGAAAAGGCCAAACGCTGCATTGACTGTAGTTTATTTTAATAACATTAATCACAGACAATAGACAGATTGTGGGGAAAAGGAGCCCACTATACTCTGACTTATTAAATTGTTCAGTTTATGCGACATAGTAGCTCGAAGTGGCTCGAAGGGCGTAATTAGCTTTGTCTAAATAAAAACGTTACCAAAGAAGACAATCAAGGTGCCTATTACATCGTATCGTGTCAAATTGTACATATAATTACATAGAATATCGTCTCAAGGAGACATAACAGGAAAGTCTAAACGGAATATGTAATTTTTATTGTTCCTGTATTCGGTATACCACATGCTATTAGTAAGTAGATGACACATTCTAGTGGTTGCGTTTAACTGTTGATGTATTTAGAGTAGTGTTTCGTGTTGCTTTGTGAAATACAATTTTGACTACATCATAAACAGATCCAGATATGCCCGTTAGAGGGCAGGGTTTTATAAATGAAACCGATTTTATGTAAAAGCAAGTTTTATTATTCTAAATAGAAAGGCAAAACCATTATTAATATATTTTCTTACAAAATAGTCTGAACACCTTCTTATATTTTCCACTTAAGGGTTACACATCTGAAACCTTATTCATGAATTACTACCCATTACTATAAGAAATTGATGTTACTAGTGGTATTACTATTAATTGCAGGGTAATATCATACTTTAAATAAAATGAGCATATAAGCTTTCAGTAGTCACTTCTAGACTTGGTATTTTGGGGTTTGTTTGGCAAAGATGGATCCATTTTTCCATTGGCCTTCAGAACACCAGAAATTCAGTTAACTCCAAGGAGAAGATTTTGTGCCACCTCTTGTAATCTGTAAAAGAAAGGTTGCCAGCTCGTGTGTGTCTCGGTGCGATTTAGAGTAATTTTTTTGACTGTCACATCCTTTTGACGTGGTGTACCCATCTCTTTCCCATAGGTCACGCGGGTTGTAAATCATTAATCCACTCTCGTTTGAAGCCTCTCGATTACACATATGGATTGCGAAGGGACGATTCAACCAATTGCACCTTATTTATGCCACTGGGAATGTGAGACAGTTACAGAACAGAGGGATTTATCAGTAATATCAGTGATTTAAATATCCCCTTTAACTGAAACTTTGAATGCTTTGTTCCCAAAAAAAAGCAATGCTGTAGCATACAAGAGACAATTATCTTTCTTTATTAGCTGACGTTTCGTAACAGACTTACCATGGCTGGCATGCCAACAAACATTCACACCCTGATAGTATGATCAATATGTTATGTTTTCCATGGCTTTTACTGGCACACTTCGAGTTCACATGTAAACTTTGTTTTGAAACCACGACAACACAAATTTAATATTGACAGAGCCTATGCAATGACATCAGTATCAGGTCTGAGATTAGAATTCAAAAAGGACCTTGGGCAATGTTGTCGAAACACGCACATATTCCAAACAGCCGTAAATTTCCCACAAGCAATTAAAAGTGATTAAATAACCCAACAAGACTGGTATCTCTGCCCCATGTTTATATCACTAATGACACAGGCATATAAAGCTTTGAGGGCAGACTACACAGTCATTCTGGCTGAGTGCTTTGAAAGAGTGCAGAAGATTTGAGAGCAAACTCCATTGCCCTCCCAATGGAACTTACGGGAAAATGGCTTGTGACCCTAGTTGTGGTGTGTACGGCTGCTGTCAGCAACGGTAATTGAATCTTTGCCTTTGATATTGGAAATAGTTTGGGTGAGGTTCTCTACTAGCACGATTGAATTTGTTTTTGTACAGATCAGAAATTTGAAGGAATAAACGTTTTAATGTTGTCAAAGCAGATGTGTAACCGTTTGGTAACTTGCACTGTGTGATTGAGGTGAATGAACAGGCAGTGTGCCTCAGCCATTAACAAGGATGTAGAGCTTAGAGTGTAGCTAACATGTGTATATGGCCCTAGCTGTCTCCTCCAGGCACATGGATCGCTTCATCAGAGCAGTGCAGCACATAGAGTGCCGGAACCCAAGCCTTGAGCCTCTGGAGCTGGTGAGAGGGCTTCGCAGGGCAGCGGGCTACCAGGACGCTTTCACACAGCACTTTCTAGGTGCACTTGACGACAACAAAAAAGAAGCCCTAGTGCTAGATTCCAAGTTCTCCAAATGCTTGGGCAAGGCGATTCGTCACAGGGTGACGGACAGAGGTGAAGAGGAAGGGGTGTTCCTTCTTCGAGACGGCACAACAGTTGCCCTGGAGCCACTGCTCCTTGGCATCGAAGCAGGGCTACTGGCAAAGACAGGCGCCCAGCCCCCTGGCTTGCTGCCTCTCGCTCTGGCCAAGAACCTAGGCCAGTCTTTCCTATGGTTCCATGACTCCTCACTGCCTGAGAGTCTAGGCCCAAATGGATGCTGGGACAGCGTTTCTTCGCCCAAGGTTTTCACCCTGTCGGGACCGCCCTCCCTGGCAACCGACGCCCTGATAAACGGGGGGATGGACGGCGTGGTTCTTGGGACCGAGGTTGCCGCGCCTGCCCGCCACCCCCTGAAGCTCAGCGTCCTGCTGAGGCGCTACTACTGTCATCGACCAGAGGGGCGTGACCGGGACGCCGTCCACCGGCTTGTCAGCAATCTGCGGCGGGAGAACTTCAGGGAGCTGGTGAGCCCCGCTCTCCTGCGGGAGGAGGTGCTGGAGGCGCTGCTACTGAATGCAAGGCTGCGGGGAGACGCGGACGTGCTGGAGCCTGAGGCTGTGGTGAAGGATGGGGTGCAAATGTTTGTCCAGAGATACATGGGTGAGTACTGCTGTACAGAAAAGAGGGAATTAGAGTTCCCCCTCAAGGCGAATTCATTGACTGGAGAACATTACAGACCACGTGAAGTTCACAGACTGTTTGTGTTAACGACCACATAAAAGACTAACAAAGGAAATGTTGGGGATTACAGATGTATGTGACAAGGGGTTTAATACCATACATCCTCAGTCAACATTTTTCTGCCTTTTAGAATGCCCGACCATCATCCCCCGTTGTCAGTGGGGAGCGGAGCCGTACCGAGGCACGCCCACCCAGCTGACCCTCCCCCTGGGATTCATGTATATCCACCACACCTACCAGCCCGGCCAACCTTGCCTGTCCTTCGAGAAGTGTGCGGCGGACATGAGGGCCATGCAGCGCTTCCACCAGAACGACCGGGGCTGGGACGACATCGGATACAGGTGCTCAGACACAAAGGCGTTGGTGGAACAATCTCCGGGATGGCGTGAACTCTATTAGATCCGCGGTTGCAGCAGGGTGACGAAGCGACCATGGACGAGGCGTGAAGTAACAGTAATGTTAAATCGTTTTAATGAAATCATTCATTCTCAGCCGTTGCCATTTCCCCAGCTTCGTGATGGGCTCTGACGGGTACCTCTACGAGGGCCGTGGCTGGCACTGGCAAGGGGCCCACACATTGGGCCACAACTCAAAAGGCTATGGGGTCTCCTTCATCGGCGACTACACTACCAGCCTGCCCTCCCCGCGCACCCTGGAGGTGGTGAGGGACCGGCTTGCTGAATGCGCGGTTGGCGGTGGGCGCCTGGTGGCCGACTTCGCCCTGCAAGGGCACCGGCAGCTAGTCAACACCTCCTGTCCCGGCGACGCCCTCTACTCAGAGATAAAGGGCTGGAAGCACTTCAAGGTGAGTCAGATTTTTCCGTTGAGCGTGCATTCATCTTCAGATGGCTGGAGAGAAAAAACGTATGGAAGGAAAATCCACGAAAGGAATATGGGAATTCCCATCAGCACAAGTCGATGAAAATGGTTAAAACTAAAGATACAGGAAGCCCATGGTGACTTCATTTCAATAGAAGTCAATTCAAAGCCCAGGCATTATTTCTTAAGTAGATTTTCAGCGTTAATTGACGCTCGTTGATTGTAACATGTAGCACCATAGTTAAAATCTATCATTCTTTTCATCTTTAACAGGAGGTTCAGACAAGAAGACAAAGTATGAGAACTACATCGCCTGAATTTCACAAAATAAAAGTTTAAGTTTCTTAAGCACATGACTGTGGAGGATGGCATTTGATCACTGTTGGTTGTAGGGTGTTGGGAACATACAGTGAGTAATCTTACAGCAGCTGTTCAAAACAGGGGATCAGATAAGAACTAAATGCTAACCAGCAATAAGTGATCACTGTTAGACAGGCTAACGTGACTGATGTGGTTTTATATTCGGGAAATGAGCAATCATTACCCAGCTGAAGTGATTGCTTAGAGTCACCTGTAATTTCTCACTTATTTGGGAGACTCAGTTGAAAAACGTATTTAAACAAGAACTTTAAAGACTTAATGGAAGAGAATCAGATTTTAACATTAATGCAACACAACCTTTGAGGTAGAGTGTATTGCCAGATCACTGTAGAACAGCATGTTACACAGCATGTTACACAGCATGTTATATAGACCAGTCGTGTTTTTTGTGTACATCATTCGATCGTTTTGACACATAGGTTCTCTCGCGCCTGCTGCTGCTACAAAGCGGACATTATCTGGGGAGGGCTAGCATACCGTGGTGGCAAAACCAGTCCACCAGCACAGTTACTAGTTCTGGCTTTGCGTTTGTGAAGCCTGCATCTCCTCGCTGTGTTTGCATGTTAAAGGTATTTTCTCGGTCTAAAAGAGTAGGCAGACTGGGAAGATCCCGATTGCTTGTCTTCCAAATTTTATATCAGATATTAATGTACCCAGATTTACATTTTCAAAAATAGGGCATACAAACATTTAACATCAACCCTGTTTTAACTTTATTCCAAAAACTTTAATCAGTTAAATTTTCAAATCCTATATATAAATAAAATAACCCATGTAACATTAACAATCTTAAAAGGCATGACTATAAGCTGCTGGGCATACAAGACATGCATTAAAAAACCTGGGCCTGTAAATCAGCATCCATGGAAACTAAATGCACTGAATAGAGCTACTATGTACCTCCGAAATCTCATTTTTAATCATTTTCAGTCTCATGTGCAGATGGGAGTTTGCTAGTCCCAAAACCCTGTCATTCACTTCTCTCTCTTCAGTCATTGGAGGGCACATGCATGCACTGTAAGTGTGCATTTAAAGCTTCTTACAGGAAAAGACGGTGACAATTTTAATATTCTGAGGAAAAATTGTTTCATAACAGCCGAACAAAGCCGGAGAGAAAGTAAAAGGCAGATTTAACAGAATAAAACCTATACAAACATACAAGCACATATTAATAGGTCCAGGTTTTCTAGCTTAATATTTAACAGAGACCAAAATAAATCTGTCCTTTTCTCCATGTGGCGAGATGATTGAAAATCATCTCTCATTAAAACAGCAAGAGTGTCTACTGAAATTCCAGTCCAAACAGACATCCGGGACCCTCTAATGAATGATTTGTTCCAAGCAAAGCCACGAGGACTCTAAATGCACTCAGGGTGGGTCTGCTGGTTCACACCCGTTCTCAGTCAGCACCCTGAAACTAAATAGTTTACAGTACAAGCAATGTCTCTGGCTGAACAATTCAGAGGGTAGCTGAAGCGAAAGCTTAGCCACACTACAGCTTGTGTGGGCTGCCATTGGAGAACCGTTCTACGCAAAGCCTTTAAAAGACAGGGCCTAAAGTGGAACTGTATCTGAGCTCCAGGTTTTCCCAAATGGTACAGTCCTCCTCCACCCAAATCTTATCTGACCGTGTCAGACACGCCTGGCTCCAGCTCCCGCTTTTTATTTAACTCCATTCTCGAGTGAAGGAGAACCATGAAGCGAATTCATCTCAAGCCAGTGAGGGCGAGCGGCCCTTACAAATCACACATTTACATAAACCAACACCTGAACAGCTGTTTAAAAATCTTAAGCCGGAAGCCTAAATTCCCGCGGAGATCCAGAACAGAATTCATCTTCAGGAAAATGGAGACGTTACAAAGCCATGAACACGGAATTTACAGCACTTGCCCTACTACCCTAACACGAAAACAGAAGTACTTTTGGTATCGGTTGAATTGGAAAGACTACGATTGTTAGAATTACCATTAAATATTTCTGTAAATAAAATAAAAACCTTCAGATTTCATTCAAGTTGCATAAAATCCAGAAGCTAAACAATGTCATGTTAAACATTAGTAGAAAAACAAAAACGAATTCCTCAGCATGTTTGTAAATTTTAATGTTGTCATTTATAACACAAGCTGTTAATATTCTATTGAAGCAGTAACTAAAAAAATAATAAAAAGATTTTCTGTGAAACACATGATGATCCCATAGCAGGCTGGACAACCACCAAAAAATTACTCTAACCTGTCGAACACAAAGCGACAACTAATTTTGAATGGGAAAGCGCATTAATCGCTGTACTATACAAGGGCAATACTTCCTGCTTTCAGGTCAGCGTCCGACAGTCTTTAACGGCTCTCCAAAGAGTGAAAGCTGAGATGTTGTCCTCTGCAGAGGGTTGAAAATGTCAGTGTGAAAGAATGGCCACCATTCTGTCCAACCCCCCTCCAAAAAACAAAAACAGGTTGGACTTGGTTTCTTTCTTGTCCATTATGCCATAGGATTTTCATCTTCCTCCTCTTCATCTACATCCTCTGCTAAATAATCTTGATCGCCAAAGGCATCCCCCTCCTCCTCATCCTGCTCTCCCACCTCCTCCTCTGCTCCTTCCTGAGCGGCCACCGGGCTCGGCTGAGGTGCCGCCTCACTGCACCCCTCCTCCTTTTTTGGGCAGGCGCTCTGCCCCACTCCTGCATTGTTGTCCTCCTCTGGGTCAGGGTTCACAGTTTCCTCTGCGAAGGGATCTTCTCCCTGGAGGAGAGGACAGAACAAGTCCTCAGATCACAAAACATTTCCCTTTAACATCCCATCACATCACATAAAGGCATCATTCCTTTACTGAACGCTTAAGGAAAACAAATAAATAGCGTTATGATGTAAATAAGCCCTTAGATAAACGATTTGTTCCATACATAGCATTTCAGGGATGGAAATATTTGGTATCACATCACAATTAATGATAGATTTAGAAATGCTGTCTAGCAGTTTTCGTGAAACCTACGAAAAATGTCTGCTGCTATGTACACATACATGTATATCACACACACACACTAGGGCTGAAACGATTACTGGAGTAACTCGAATAATTCGATTACAAATAATAATCGAGGCAAAATCACGTTATGTTAAGGTTCATCTCGTTTCACATGGGCTATTATTACTGATGCACCACATTCAGAATTCAGGTGAGCAAAGCGAAGAGATAGGCAAGAGGAAACGACATTAACTTAATGTTATTACTTGTTGAGACAAATGCCAGTAAGATCGTACGGTAATTGTGCTTATTTGTAATGGACGTGAGTCAATATTGATGGCTAGTTATGATGTCCCTAAACTTTAGCTCAAAAAAAAAGAAAATGAAATGCTGAAGTCAAGTCGTGAAATCTTTAGGCCTACATTCATTTTAATTCATGTTTTGTTATTGCAAAATTATTTTATCCGATTACTCAAATCGAATTTTTGTAGTTTAATACTCGACTACAAAAATAATCGATAGCTGCAGCCCTAATACACACACACCCATATTGTATTGAAGACTTTACCTTTAAATACTTCTGGAGCATCTTGCTGATGTTGCTGTTGTTGAGGATACTTTTAGCTACAGGCAGGCTGGACTTCTTGAAGTGCTCGGTGATGCCCTGCCGGTAGAAACGGGAGAGTATTGAGAAACGTGACTCACGGGTCAGGCCAGCAGAGTCGAGTCTACGGGACACGGCTCATTCAGCAAAGGGGGGAAATGCGTTCGTCCGTACGTAACACACAAACAACACCTGCATAAAGTGGCCCCTTTCCCCTGGTTTGAATGGGACCTTTCAGCCGTTTTCCGTTCCTATAGTGGGGGCTTCGATGTTACCTTGCGGTTCCTCAGGTGCTCCTGGGAGCTCATGTGTGTCTGCAGCAGGTTGTGTTGTGCCGGTATGATCATGTCGCAGGCCATGCAGTGAGCAGCCTCAATGCGCTTGCAGAACTCATCCTGGGCCAGGCCTGTGGGGGGGGGGGGGGGGAATAATGGAGAAAAACAGTCAGATTACTGCGTAAAGAACACAACATGAGATAAAAAGGATTGAGATATGCTGGCTTTGCCTCTGAAGGGGTCCAGTTTCTCCTGAGGATCGTCCTTCTCCAACAGCTCCTGTCTCCTCTTCAGGATTCTCTTGTTACGGTTCACCAAGTACTCCTGTAGCATTGAGCCGGGGGAGGGTCAAGTGTACAAATTGACTATTTTACAAATTGACAAACATGACTAACGTCATTGGCTGTATACCATTTTCTTTATATTGTAACGTCAGGGATTTGGAAGGCTTCCGCTTAAACCATCACACTATTCTGCGTGCCCAACAGGCTAACTGGAGGACCCGGGCTAGCCCACAACCCACCTGCAGAAACCGGACTGAGGCTTCAGGCATCTTGCTGCCCAGGAAGCCGACTATTTCTTTGTGGAAGCGGCCCTCCAGGTGAGTCTGGATCTCCTTCTCCTCTGCAGTTCTAAACTTACACAACGAGCAGGCAAACAGCAACCTACAGAGAGAGAGAGAGAGAGAGAGAGAGAGAGAGAGAGAGAGAGAGAGAGAGTGAGAGTGAGAGTTGGGAGTGGAGAGAAGAAAAAAACAACAGGTAAGATTTATTGAATCATTTTTGCCAGGATTACTGAAGTGACATGCATGAAAATTATATATATCTATAAGGCTTTCCTGGATCTTTTTCTTCCTTCCCATGTTTATTTCTGGTAGTAAAAAAGTCACACAAAGATTAGCATGAAGCCAGACAAGCACTAAGGTCCCACTGGGCCTAGGATGAGCCCATTCATTAAGAATCCCATAATGACGCTTACTGCTGACCAATCAGCTCCTGCACCAGACTTCAAACTAGCAATTGGGTTTCCCCAAGGGTACATTTGTTACAATTGCAATTGTGCCATCACAAATACACTCGAAATTCACCAAACCTTCACAGCTCTTGTCTATTGAGTAAGAGGTTGCCCTTGGAATCTATGATGTCATACAATTACGAGCAGTTATTAATGGTATTGATAAGTCTCATCTCTTTAGGGGCACTGTTACTGTGAGAGCACTCAACACCATAGATATATCTCAGCTACGCTTTTGAAAGAAGAACTATTATGTTTCGCAAAAGCTGCTGTTCCTTACTACAACCAGCGGGTTCTTGGTGCAAAAATATGATGGTACACAAAACAACAAGAAAAACTATTTGATATTCCTCTTTGACCTTTTTGATACCTGTAGTCTTTCTGTTGTCTCTCCTTACTTTTCCGACCTCGCTTCCTCTTTTTAGCCTCCTCTTCCTCCTCCTCTTCCTCATCCTTTACTGTTTAAGCGAAACAGCGAAACAAGTGAAAAATTTACTCCCACGCAGCTGTATGTATATGTCGTCACTCGCGGTGAAACAAACTTTTAAAGGCATGTACAAAAACGCGGGTAAGGGACCCGGACTAACCCGTGTTTATATTCTCCACCTCTTCTCCTGTGCCCTCTTCAACTTCCTGCGAAAAGACCTTTAACATTTAACTCTTTAACATTTTTGAGAATTTAAAATTTAACTGGTCGATTTTCACCGAACCAAATACCTTTTTGTACCAAGTGTT
>JAOYSI010002455.1:0-16038 GCA_025775065.1 Hiodon alosoides
TCTTCTTGTTAAAGCGGTGTCTGACTCTATGCTTGAACCTAGCAGAGTAGTAGCACTCCGACAAAACGCTACAATATGTTAGAATATGTAAAATGCCATGGTCAACAATATTAATGAAAGTATTAAAAATATTTATCAGAATAACTGAGAGGCATGGAAATACTTATTTTATGGAAAATAAAATAAATTTTGTAACAGTCCTGGAAATTTTTTTGGATGTATGAACTCTAAAGATAACTAAAGATAATCGTCAGCTATAATAGCATAAAAATGCTTCTTAAAGGGAATGCAGAAAATCCAAATCACATTAACTAGCTTGTGGTCCAGCATTGGTCCCTACGAAAAAGAGATGTTACATTTGCATTCAAAAAAATGTCTGGCTGGGATTATGTCGTTTCCAGGGTGGAGGTCAATGGAATTATAATGGTTGTAATTAAATTTTGCATTGACCCCAGTTTTGGTGATTTCCACCCCAAAGCTCCAAAATTATGCTTCAAACTGTAGACCAAAAGCTCTCTTGAGTTTGGGAATACAGGGGAGGGTTCAGTAATGGGCTGAAAGGGGAGAGTAAGGGGACAGAGACGTTGTATGATGAGGCTTACCTCCTCGTTCCTCAGTCTGCTCCACTCACCAAACATGTAGGTGTATTTGCCTGGGTAACCCACAAACTTGCCCTTGAAAAAGGCCACGTAAAAGCAGGAGGAGTAGTAGTTGACAAACTGGAAGAGGAACATCTTTGTGGTAAGTCTGTTCTCGTACTCCTGATGAGTTTTGGGTATTTCTGTGGACACAGGATTCACTTAACAATAATAATAAGTCTATGCAATCAAACCCAATGCTCTGAAACATACGTCAATTTTATTTTTCAGGCTTAGAGAGTTTAAGACTAAAGCAAACAACACGAAGCTGGGATTTAGTAAGATTTATCGTGGGAGATTTATACCAGATTTGTTTATAACAGAAAACATAAAACTATGAAACCCTGTACAAATTCAAGTTGGGAAAAAGTTTAATTTTAAGCGATAATTACCTTACTTAACGGCAAGTCTTTCCCACCAGCACACCATCATAGCATGCAGGTCGGAAAGACAGAAATAAATAAATAAATAAATAAATAAATAAATTCAATTCCCTAATATGCTTCTGTCCTTACCAACAAGAACAGATTTCAGAGACAATTTTTGTGATGTCAATGCTTTCCAGTAACTTTTCTGCAAAACAAATTAAATATGCTTCATCACTGAACTTTTGCAGTAGAGAGCTATATATAAAAGGGAGCAGATATCAGATAGGCTGCTTTAGTGAGCCCATTTTCTGGTCTGTGGTCTGTGGTCTTGTGCTCTGAGTTTTACAAGTGCCAGATGAAAGGGTCTGCCCCTCACCCATGTCAGTAATCCTGATGGCCACCCATTTGTATGTGACGTCGAGGACCATGATGATGACGAAGTTGATGCAGGAGGCAGTGACAGAGACGGCCAGCTGTGGGTTGAAGAGGGAGCCCAGCAGCAGGAGCTGTCCAGTGGGGCTGTCCTTCATGAGGCTGGCGAAGGCCACATACATCGACAGCCGGTACACTATCACTCCAATGACGCAGGCGAGGATCAGGGCCATCTGTGGTGGGGAATGCACAAATCACTAAATCTGTATATAACTGCTGCAGACACTCAAAAACGGGAGCACACACCTTGGTCTCGGTAACTCCACCAGTGGTCAACCCTCAACAAACCACCGGTATGGATGAAATCAAATATTACTGATTTCTATTTTTTGTTAATGTAATTTATAAAAATTATTCCCATGAGTCTAGAAACTCTCCAAGTATTGTCCAGATGGTCCATCCACTCCCAGTGAGACGTTTCCAAATTAATTAATTATAATTTACTGGGTTCCCCATGCACCCTTGTGATAAAGCAGGACCTCTTCTGAGCAGAAACGAGGGTGACAATGGATCAGCAAGGGCCTGAAGACAACAGTGGAAATACGCTCACCCAGAACAGGACTGTGGTCACAGACAGGCAGACACGAGCACTCTGGTTCATCAAGGACAGGTTGGGCTTCTTTTCCTGCACGGCAAAGGCCCTTTACTTTAAATCAAACTCATATTACTATGTGAGAAGGTAAGGCGCTTCAAAACACAAATGACTGAAAACAAGACAATTAACTTAAAAACAATTATTTTTCACTAATAACAATTTGAAACATTTTAACTTAATATTAGTAAGTTTTATTATACTGTTAATAAATGTTGCTAGCCTTTAATGAGTGCTAAACTAAACTAATGAAACTCATCATGGGAACCAGAATTTTTTTCGGGAAAGATTTATAGTGCAGAATTCCTCACTCTGCTGTGCGGGTCACATTTCCGAGACATTACCCTACCCTATAAATTCTCTTCGTGACCTCCAAATGGGCTGGTTTACAACCTTTTCCTAATGGCAAGGTGAAATCCCTCACCATACTCGAAGGCATAGACAAGCTGTCATTCTAATAATCAATATTATAGCACCCCTTGAACAAATATGTATTAAATGTATTAATGCATTAATCCTGAGTAAGTTTGCCAGCCTAAATATTCCCATTTATCCATAGAATAAAACTGTAATACAAACCTCAATTCCAAAAAATTTTGGACAGTGTGTGAAATGTAAAAAAATTAAGTTGATTAGGTAAAACATTCATTACGTTGTTTTTGGACTGTTTTCAATTGAATACCGTCAAAAAGGATTTGCAAATCATCGATTTCAGATTTTTTTTACATTTCACACACTGTCCCAACTTTTTTGGAATTGAGGTTTGTATACAGAATGGTGTTAGAAATATTTCGCTTTATCAAAGGTGACAGAGTCGCTGGAGTCTTTTTTTAATAGATTTTACTTACAAGGAGCCGACACATGCACTTCGCTGAGTACAGAGTCGACTGTTGAACAGTCCAATTTAAGTTTTGGGATAACACATACAAACCCAAATCATTGTCAAAATACTTCAACCAGGACCCTCTGTTTCTGTTCAGGGGCACATTATTCTTCCCGCTTGTCATACAAGGTGTTGCCTTTCAACTACTCCCTAATTCTAACATTCTTGTTCTTGCAAGATAGCTTGAACACTTTTCACATGTGCATACCCCGATAATGATCCCATTGTTGAAGGGGTCAGTGATTGCATGCAACATCACCCCATTTGCAATTGTTTAACAGTATTTAAACATAATCCTATTTTTATAACAAATGGGTATACCTGTGTGGGGGTGTGGTCCTTGATTTTGTCAAATGATTTAAGGAGCATGGATCAAAAATTTAAAAAAATGAGAATCACTGGAGTCCCATATAGTTCAGTTAGCATCCATACCTGGGTTATTGGATTCAGATGGGGACGGTGTACTTGGACTTTACCTCATACTCAGGTCGGACTTGGAGCAGCTGCTGCTGTTCCTCGAAGTCCACTAGGTCCCACTCATACTCTAGCCTGGCCTGCCGCCGCTTCCAGAACTCCAGGAACAGTGTCGCTGTGATAAACCAGTGAGCGGGTCACACCCTGACACAGGCTACAGCAATCATAAATGATTTTTCATTGGAGTAACCGAGAACGGCATGGAACCTGCTGACTCCACCACTGCGTTTTTTCCACCACTAATCGCATTACCACTAAAACATTCCAAATGTGCAATTGTCAAGTGTCTATAGCTATTAAACCCAATGGATTGCATGTCAAACGGGACTAAATACTGACATATCCATCGAAGCGGCTCCTTACCCCAAATCCCCATGAATACTGCAAAGAACATCATCCCTGCATTGTCAAAGAGTTGTGGTTGCTGAAAGAGAGAAGACTGGTGACATTCTTTGGCCCACAGCAATTGAATAGGTATGAATATTATGCTGTCAAGTACGGAGAACAACCAGCCATTTCCTAGGTCATTGAAAAAGCAGAAAGTTTTAATTCCAGCGAAAACCATTGACCTCATAATTAGATCAACCAGATTAATTAACAAAGAGCAGGAGTATGATAGAAGGGTCGTCAGCCTAGAAAAATGCACATCAATAATACAGAATAGGGCTGCTCCCTTACCAAAATGGAGTTGCAGGTGGAGTTGAGCTTCCAGTAGCCGCACTTTTTATCGCAGAGTGGGCACATAACAATTTTTCCTGCAATCTCCGGGTCACAAACCTCTTTACTGATGGAGAGAGCGGTGAGACTTCAAAACAGTGTCTTAGCACAAAGCAATCATGTAAAACCTAGCACTGAATTAGCACAGGAATGCAGGATGAAGGGAACAGTCACACACATCATGTAAAACCTAGCACTGAATTAGCACAGGAATGCAGGATGAAGGGAACAGTCACACATCATGTGAAACCTAGCACTGATTTAGCACAGGAATGCAGGATGAAGGGAACAGTCACACACATCATGTAAAACCAAGCACTGAATTAGCACAGAAGACCATACTCTGAGACAGCAATAATTATGAATTTAATTTTTTAATATACTGTAGCACAACAGCGGGCAGAGAGACTGTATCCTGCCCCTCTAAGGCCAGCAAGCCTGATACTCAGTGACTGTTTGCTGCTGATTGCCAACAGTCCTTAGTCTTGTAACAGGTACTCAGAAGGCAATGTTTCAATCAGTAACAGTATAAAAGGCTACTGGTTTATTTCGTTTGGGCTGGGACCTGGGAAAGTGGAGATGTGAGTTTGGAGCCTGTTTGAGCCAAACTAGATTTGTTTAAAGGATTTTGACCGGTTTTTGGATGAGAACCTGATATTGCATTTTCACATCATCTACTGGATTTCAGGGTTGCTTTTCCCCTTTTTTTAAAGTCTCCCTGTGAATTAAAATAAGTGCTTTTGTTTACAAGCTGTCTCCATATGGTTTCCAGTGATCCTGTTACGAAACAACCCACACCCAAACAGCTCCTCTAAATACACTATTCTTTTTATTACTGCAGTTTTTAAAATCTTCCAATAAGTCGTGCTCCATCTTCGCTCATGTGTTACATTCTACTACAAGCTTCTACTATAGCCAATAATATATTTTTAATGTAACAAACACTTTATATGTATAGCCATTGAAAATAACAGATTTACCTATATTGTCAGAGCACCCCACAGATATAGGTGAACAAGACACCTCCAAATAGACAGATCTTTCTTTGACTGACAAAACAAAGTGCCTGACCCCCATCTACCTCCTGAATATAAGTTCAGAAACCCATCTATGTTCAAAGTGCCTACCTCCGGATGTCCTGAGGATAAGTATAGAGACTGTGGAGAAAGCAGATCAGGCCCACCACGGCAGCGAGAACCAACATCTCAGTGTAGAAGCCCAACCAGGCAAAGTAGATGCCAATTTTCTCCCCGTAGTACTTCCTATCATTAGCCCAAAAAAAAAGATTAGCCTCTTGTGTATTCAGGAATGTTCCTGCTATGGTTCCAGATGATGGCCAATACTAATTTGAAACCCCATTGTCAGTACCATTGGCTTTTCAATGGAAATCCTTGTAAGAATGGTGGGGAATAATTAGTTATAATGACATGCCTCCATTCTGGTAAACACCCTCAGTTTATCTTACTGAGAAAGTGTCAAAGACATTTCAAGGCAGAGAAGAGTGTTTTTTATAACCATATTTTTAAGAACATTTTTATATTTTATACTTCCTACCCAATTAGGAACCCCTCATGCATAGCCTGCTGCATGTAAAAATATGGTTGGCTCCAAGGCTGACAGATCGGAGGAGATAATGCAATCACACTACATGTATGTAACGGCAGAATTTGTAGCAACGAGGCGACATGCATTAGCACAATTTCTGATTCAAAATGCGGACAACGGCACAAAAGTTATTGCCAATTACGAATTTGTTTTCTTCTTCCATACTTAATATCCATAAGGATTAGGAAATTTCCAGTCAAGCTTATAATTAAGTATCTATACATAAAACATATTTTTTTAAGGAATAATTATTTACAAAGATCTTTACAAAAAGTATAGTGGCTAATGTATCTTTCAAAAAAATTATTAATTAATTAATTCAAAAATGTATTATATTAATTTTATTTAGTGCAAATAATCTTTTATGCATAACATTCAAATCTAAGAATTCTACCTATATAGGAACCTTTTAGTTTTAGCTAACTATGGTTCTCCTTAGCTTGCCTGACGTTGCATGCAATCATTGCTATGCTGACAGACCTTACCGAATGAGGTTAAGGGGCTGCTTCTTGTAGAAGTTGGAGAACCGGGCCCAGTGCCTGTACAGGCTGAACCTCTCGCCTTCACCATTTGAATTTCTCTCCATGTACTGGCCCTTTACCAAAAGAAGAAGGAGAAAAGGTGACGGGCCAAATAACACTTTATTGTTGTGTGTAGCAACCTGATTTTGAAAAACGCAGTCGGACAGAGACCATAATAGTAACTCTGATCAATCACCTAGAACTAGAGGTTCAGTACGGGGGGCAGGGGGGAACCTTAATTTACATCAGAATCTAGAAGCATAGTGCAATAAGTGACTCTTACGTCATGCAGTGGGAAGGCCGCTCTGTAGGTCCCGCTGCTCAGTAACCGCTTAATACCTTTCTTTTTCTTCTCCTTATCGAAAGGGCGGCATGACAGGATATAGTACACCTGTAAGGAAGAAAAGGCACAGTCATTTTCTGTCTAACAAAGGGATGCTACAGACACAACCAACATATCTGTCTAATAAAGATATATTCAATCAATTGCTAAGGATACGCATCAAACTTGTCATGCATAATCAATCAGTAGTCTGGAAAACTACTCACTATTCATGTCTAGCCATCACATATCATCATATGGTTTAAGATGCACTTTTGCAAACCAACCCTGAAAGCGGGAGAAGACAGAGGACTTACAATCCTATTGCGTGTGGCGGGATGGAAAAAGCTATCTTTGTCCTTGATGTGAAAGAAGTCCATCTTCTCCTTGGCGAAAGGGTAGGTGAAGTAGTCATCCATTGGCTCCATGTCCTCTGGTAAACAAAAGGAAGCAAAGAGCCGCTGCTCGGGGACATTATGGGCTTTGGAGATGTCACTAGGCTTGAAGGGCATTTTGATCTTTAGTATGTCCGCATAAGTGGCCAGCACCTCCCAAGGAGCATGGATCTTCAGGAAGTATGTCTTCAGGCAGAAAAAAAACAGGCAAATCAAATTTAAGTATATGAAAAACGTACTTATGCTTAAAATTCATTTTTTAAAATTATGTCATTATGTTTCTATAAACTGAGAGCCGTTTTTATCAAAGACTTTTAAAGGCTGAGCAACCTTGATTGGGTCTGGGACTTTGCAGAACCAGATGCAGCCTTGTTGCTTTGACAACAATTTTTAGTAGGATCGTGTACTTGTGTGTTGCTACTTCACACCTTCTATTTCAAAGTTGAAACCCTTACTAAAAGAGTGATAAATGACGGCATAATACTGCCATACAGTTCCCACATGCATTCATTCAGTAAGAATCCTCTGCAGAAAATGTACACATTCTGACAATGACAAACACAACCAATATGCTTCTTACCAATCCGTCCTCTGTGTCCGTCTCCAGCTCTAGCCCCTCTTTCTTCAGGTTTGCCTCAAACTCCTTCCTCCACTTCATAAAACACATACACATATCACAAATAGACAAACCTAGCACTATTACAATTATCTGAAGTAGTGTGTGTATTTCTGTATATTATCACCTGGTCTTTTTAACACTCTGATTCAGGGCAACTTGCAGCAAAACCTTTATACAAGTAAACAAACGTTTGTCACTGTGGTAATGACACATTTACTGTGCATCACTTCATAGACCGGTGCTTGCTGTGTTTCACTCACCTGCTCCCTTTCCCAATCCTCTGGGTCATGGTTGTACGACAAGACAAAGTCGATCCTCTGCACCCCATTGCGGAAGAAGACAGAGTCTTGCTGTTGCTGTTTGGACATATGAAGAAAAACATAGAACCCCCCACCAAAATGCAATTAGACACAATCGCTTTCACTCATTTTATACACAAATATTACGGAGGATGAAGGATGAAAGGATGGATGATAAAACTTATTCATTTATTGACTTATTTATTGAAGGCTATTTCTGCATAAAACAAAACTGAAATGAATGTATGCCTACACTGTTATCTTTTTTCATTTGTTTCCTATTTAATGATCTTATTATTTAACACTCAATTATTATATCAGAGGGTAAATAAGATACATTGCAAACATAACTGAGCGCTTACGGAGTTTATTACCACAATCCACAATCAGAATGTTCCGGGTGGACTGGGAGGACACTATGGACCTAAGTGGTGGGTGCTAAGGCTATTGGGACATGTTTACTACAGTGTACTTGACTAACATCAACCTACCTCGGACATGTTTGCACCTACTAGGCATGCTAACAAGCAGTATTACTCACTGGTCATTTTCACAACTGAATATTGTAAATTAATAGTTCATATTGTTTTTTTTTATGAATTTTTGTATATTTTGTCATTTTAACTTGTCCAGACAGTGTTAGGTTGCTGCTTTAACAGTGCAATTTCCCCCTGGGGGATCAATAAAGTTATTCTATTATATTCTACCTTATTAAAATAATATAAAACTAATGGAATTCCACTTCTTCAAAGCATGGTTTAAAAATAGCAGAACAATAAAGTGTTATTTGGCCCATCACCTTTTCTCCTTTTCTTGTCATTTGTTGATAAAAAAAATTAACTAATCACGATGGTGCAGATTATATATATATATATTAGCTACATATTGACTAGTGGTTTTTTATACTTTTGTGGAGACATTTGTCAATTGTCAATGACACAATGTCAAATAAATGGTCATTAATAACAGTGCTTTGTTATTATTTATATGCAACCTATTAGGACTCAGACACCAAGAATGAAGAACAGGTCAGTACAGAGAAACCAGGAATCAGTTGTCAATGGGGTAAGCACAGATTAAAACAAATGGGACGTAAACACTTAACTGCTCAGAACTGTTAATAGTGAAAGACAACAAAACTAAAGTAACACAAAGTAACACAACAAGGAGTAACACAAAATAATATAAACCTAAAGGACTACTAAACATAGTTAACTGGGGATGGGTATGAACGATAAATGGTTAACAAGGGATTAATTTAATCAATGAACATGGTAAACGTGGAACAATTAGGGAGGACAAAACTAAAACTCGGCGGATAGCGACATCAGGAGACAGACCGGGGAAATATCTGAAGAGGGCATGAGCCCCAGGTTCCGTTGCATGTACCATGGCAAATTTAGTAGTAACTGTTATTGTGTGGTTCCTATGTCCTATGTTGTTAAATGGTAGTTACAACCTTTTTTACTTTACACTGTTTGTGAATCGTTATACAGTCAGTGCATCACATACCTGCAAAGTACCTGTGTACTAAAGTATAAAGAATAAATTAAGAAATACTGGGCAATAAACAAATATTGGGCAAAAAATGTTATTGTTCATTTTAAAAACTATTATTAAAATTATCAAAAGATGCAATAATGAAATGTTTCCTCTTACAGATTTGAACTCGATTTTTAACTTGATTTTCTTTTGCAGCAGTGGTTTACCTTTATTATACCATGAAATAAATAGATAAATAGTAACAATTTATCTAGTATGCATGTTTAAGCATAAAATTGGTCTTGCGCTTACACAAAGCACAACCCAATTTTTTTTCCTTGATAGCTGTCTAGCTTACAATCCATAAAAATATATTTTGTTTTTAGTAAATCTTTTTAAAATGGTGGCATATATTCACATCTCCTGTATTTTCACTCCTTGAGTTAACTCAAGTTTGATAGCTATAACGTACGGATGACCCTGACATTAACAGAAATATGGACTGAGGATGGTGTTCACGTACTTACTTAATAGGATTAAATTGGATTATTTCACACTCTGAGAAATGGGGGTAGAAATGCTAAGATAAAGTCTTAGTGCGAAAAGGTCAAATTCAGGCAGAACACTAGTGTGTCATCATGGCATTTTTTTTTACAAATACATTTATTTATTTATTTGCATTTATTTCATTTTGACATATTCATCCATTAACAGCTAATTTCCACTACTACCAGGAACCAACCTGCACTGGGCTGAGCAAAGTTGGTTCCTGAAACAAGGCTAGGCTTGATTCGCGGGACTAATTGGTGATTAATTGGCTTCTGTACAAATTTTCAGTTTCTATTAGGATTTTTTCGAATAAATGTGTCATACCTATAGCTATATAGACCTCACTTAGCGCCATATCATAAAGAAACTAAATGTTCCTCTCCATTACTGGATTTGATTCCAGGAGTACTAGGATACAGAGATTTAAGAGTGATCATAAATCATTCTTTTTTTCTACTTAGACAAAAGTAGTAAAGCATCCATACTCATGGGTCAATGGCATATAATACAGAGTCACCAGTACTACATCCTCATGAATATACATTTTTCCTGCACAATGCACACTACAGAATGAGCACAAGGGTCATGAAGTGAAAACCGCTGCGATACTGTAAGGTAAACTCAGACTCGGAGATGATGTTTGAACCCAAGCAGGTATTTATTAAACACAAACAGAGACAGCAGGTAAGTAATGACGGAACTGGACTGGGTAGAAGCGGTGAAAGCTTTCACACAGAATACTGACATTGATAGAGAAGAGTAATTTCCCTGTGGAGTGTTTTGTGACAAGGAACCTTGCGTTGTGGCGACAGGCCCCGGAGTCGCTGAAGATTTAGGTAAGTGAGTCTGTATATGAAGTTGAGACCAGACACTGAATAGAAGAGGAGTGAGACTTATTTAGAGGAGCTGATTAATGTAATGATGAGTGACAGGTGTGGGTGATCAGTACTCCAGAGAGTGAGAGAGTAGAGTAGAATTGGTAGGTCATTTTAAGGCGGCCATTTAAAAAAAATTGTTGACATTTACTTCAGTTCGCAAGAGGCAGACAGACAAACATGCAGAGGTGCAGACAGACACGTGCAGGTGCCCTCTTACCCCAGGGGGGCTAGATACCAGCTGGATGGACTCTGCCACATTTTCGCTCTGTGTCGAGAGAGAGGAGAAATGTTAATGTTGGACTGGCGATTAGGTCAGCCTCGGTGTGAGGCAAAGGAACAAATAAGAGAAGAAAAGTCAACAGATTAAGTTTGGCTCCAAGAAATACCAGCTGCAGATTACCATAATCATAACAGACTTCAGAATTGTATCCATAATCATGGGCCATGGGAGTCTTAGGCATATGATCCAGAGTGTACTCACTCATGGATCATGATACAGAGAGTACAGACAGACACTGGGGGAGGGGGGGGAGGTCACTGTTAAAATGATGTACAACACAGGCCCCTCTATAATCACAGTGTTAACAAATCAAATCCACAGCCACAGCAAACTACAGAGCTAAAAATAAACTGGACAAGCAGTTTGTCCATGATTTCTTTTAAAAAAAAGTCTAACATCCTCATCAAGTCAAACCAGGAAGCTGGGCTATAAAATGGGCCAATATAAATTATATCGGGACAATGCACACAACATAAATAATTATATTTGGAATTCTAATTGTATCTTAGTATGTGTTCCTTCACAAGGCTGTGCCTCTTTAGCTATAAAGCACTTTTTGTTCTCTATAGGGCAGCACATGTAATGACCCCATCCAACACTCCCCCTACCCTCCATCCAGAACACTCTCCATTGAGATAATTTTCTCAATTACTGTAGGATTACCTATTGGGAATTACATCTATTGCTATGGGAACTGAAACACCCAGATTTCTCTTTCTCTAAAACACATGTTGTTTTCCACTGAATTCCAAAGGACAAAGAATTCCATTCAAGACCTTATGACTGTCTTTAATGCAGGGAAGAGAGCAGGAACAGGAGAGGGGAAAATGGGGGCTGCAAAAAAGGAGAGGGTTTATGAGGCCCGTAATACTGAAAGCGTCCATCAGTTTCTTTCAATTTTTCAAAATATACTGACAGAACATACGCTTTTTAAAAGGAACAATACCTGATTAAGCTGCTGTGCATGATTCCTCTTGATTTGAGTGCAATAATGCCAATGACCAGATATTCATATTTTAATACATAACATTGAAATTTGCCTATGTTAGGACAGTTGGATATAAAACAGTATGATATTATGATTTTCTTCTGAATTTTTTCTGAAATTTGCCTTTAAGATTATAATAAAAAACATAATTAAGATTTTAAAACATCTTACTTCTAAGCATCTGGCAGACCGGGTCGCTCTGTTGGGCACGCAGCCAATACTGTGGCCACGGTCTTCAGCTGGACAGACAGACAGGAGGACAAAACTAACAATCCAACTTTGTGTTAAACCCACTCTCCACAAGATCAGTCAAAATGATGGACATTCGAGTTGTTTAAACCTCAGTGAGTCACATTTCACACGTTAAAAGGAGGAGTCACATTAATGAAGTTATTCCGCTTTGCAGCAGAACAACTGACACCAGGATTATTTGTATTTCATTTTCATAGTTTGTTATCATATGCTCACTCTCTCATTTACCTACAAAATGATCCCCACACTAAAACGTATCAGCATGGTTCTCAATGTTACCAAAGTGTTTCAGCACACAGGACCACTGACTGGGAATCAAACAGGTTCCTTTCATGAGGTACAACAAGAGAGAAGAAAGACCAAACTCTCCACCAAGTGCTCTTTTCTTCGACTCAAGGGAGCGACGTCCCTGTCCATAGCAAACTGATTCACAATGCTACATCAATATGGATTGTTTGTAATATGTCATTCCAGTTGAGCCCAGGCAATCCTCAGACTCCGGAGTGGCTCAGTAAAGGTGCGTGTCCGAGCCTGTCACATCCCTTCCAGACACTGCAGGAAGGTTACACAGCTAGGCAGAGAGGTTCAGCAATGATTGGAGGACAGGCACATCCTTGACGACCCTACCAGATTCCCCGTAGAAGCTGGTTAACGATGAGCTGAGAGAAACCCTGCCGATACCCGCCCAACACAGTTTGTTTGGAACTGGAAGAGGCGTCCTCTTGACATAGGCCTCATGAAACCTTGCACAGGGAAGGGATATAACAGCCAGACTCTGATCGCTCTGAGTCAAAGACCTCTGATGCAGTTCAGGTTTTTATTATTATTACTATCAAGTAACTCTCAGGGCTCTATTTCAGTGATCATAACGTTATGCGTTATCGATCAATGGACTCCAAACAATTGATCTTTTATGTATAGACAACAACTAGTCGTTGCATTCTACAGAAGGGTCACTGTTTGGTTTATTTTGGCAGTATGAACTGTTCCGTAGGAGGCTACTCAGATGGCCTCCCTCCACCTGAGGTAAAAAGACACCACTTTCAATTTAAGACAGTATAATGGACCCGATTATATCCCCCTGGCTACAAGGCTTCAATCCGCCCTAATAGGGAATCGAACTAAGGTCATCGAAACAGGCAAGAGAGACGATTAGCTCATTGACCTTAGTAAACCGTTTTTATTGATCTTAGATAAGAGGTCACTAGGAGCAGGACTACAGTAACAACAAACGCATTGCATTTTTTGAATATGGGAAAGAGGGAAATATACACAATGAATCTTTGTCTACAGTCCAGACAACAAGACAGCCGTTGTGGGTTACAAGACTATACTGTATATACTGTGTAGTCAATGCAGAGGATAGGTTCTGTTTTTTTTAATTATTATCTTAATTATTCTTCTTCTGGATCTTTATCAGTTTATTTAATTGTCTGGCGCCATTGTCCAGAGCAATTGATATTACAGATAACGTCAAAAAACGCAGACAAAACAGCAGAAAACCACCATGATCGCCTTTTAAATCAGAACTAAGAATTTTAAAAAAGGACTAAATGTGAAAAAGTTATAAATCAACGAAAAGGCTTAAATGCATTGGACAGCCTTTTGGATAACATAAAATAAATATGTTTTACTGTTTTGGATAACATTCTTCGCTCCTGACTTAAGAACTCTGTAATTGTCTTTCAGTTTTTTCAGTTTAATTTATTCGACGTTACACAATTTGCTTATTAGGAATCCGGGTTTATTCGGTTCCCATAAAAACATTAACCGGAGGTTTTTTAAAAATAATTATTATTATCTGGACTGCTAATTAACGCCGTCTACTGTATATTCCGGGCCAATCGAAAGTTGCATTACAAATAACTTCGGAATGCCTCCAAAGCACACTTGCCATCATTTCTTATATGATTTATTTAAAAGAAATAGACGGTTATAGCGAAACATTTTAACTGTGTCAAACACTTACCTTCGCAATGGGAATTCTCTGTATTTTCCATCTGAGTTAAAATGTCGTCTGTCTGATTAACAGTTAACCTGTTAATCTCGAAGAAGAAAAGGCGCAAAGCTGTTATGTTGCTTTTACTAGGTCAGTGGACCCCAGAACGCCATGCAGTGAATCATTTACCAGATAACTGACTTGTGACCAATAGTCTTCATCGTGTGGCGAAGCTACTGGTTAGAGTAGAAGGAGAGGTTTCAAGATCATACATAGGTTTCCGAAACAAAATTAAAATACAAAAATAAAGTTGTAAATAAAGTACTAAAACTAGTTACTCAAAAAATTTTTTACACCATATAAGCACATTGTATAACATACTCATTGTACAATTAAATGCAAAATAATCACATTATAAAAACAAAAGGGGAGTTATCTGGTAATTTGTGCTGTGAAGTGTGACCCCTGCAAACTATTCAGCGTGTGTTAAATAAGTAATGAGAGTATGGTCTGACCTAAGATATAATTACACGACGTAGGGATAAAAGAGTTTATTACGGAAGAAATTACCGTAAATAAACCATAATGAAGAGCCCAATTGACCAAAATAGTTGCATTGCAAATGTCTTTGTGTGATTCATTGCAACCAGTGATCACGTGCATAAGCATGCTCAGCACAAGGTTGGCGATTTAAAAAGGTTCCAGAGTTTTCCCTGAGAGTTTATCTTCTGTTGAGGATGATTTGATCTCATGAAGGTTAGGGTATTGTTCAACGATACAACTGTTCTCATTGAACAAACATACCCAGTCTAGGTGTTGCAATGATGCTATGTATTAAATTCCTTAAAGTCTTACAGGTACACTATATCCTATTAATTGAGTCAGAAAACACCTAATTAATCACATCTACAGAGTTAGTGCATCTTTGGGTCAAAGGAGGATAATCAGTAGCCCACACAAGATTGGGCTGGACACTGCAGGGTCATGACAGGTTCCATAATAGTCACCTACAGATACAACAGTGTTGTCTGACTTCGGCTTATAGTCCTACTGATATCCAGTATCAACATGTTGAGCAGGTGTGGCAGCTGGATGTACTCCCCAAGACCGTGAAGCTAATGACTCACTCGTGGCAAGATACGGAGGCTGTGAAGCTGTTGGAGTCAGGAACAAAGTGAGTGACATTTGATGGAGTCAACCACCTTGCTACTCCCCACCTTTAAGTCTGGGATGTGTCATGGAAATTATTTTGATTGGTTTCTATCTCTTTCTTACATTAATATACATATGAAGTTACTAATAGTCAGCTAGATTGTTACGAATTCTGCTAGAAGGAAAGGCCTCTGACAAGGTTTCAGTGAATCGTACGTTAGCAGCTTGACCATGAGCAAGTCATGAGAGTCTCAAGATAAGGTTTTCTCTGGGGACTGTTTAGATTTCCTTCGACTTCCGTTTGTTCAAGCCCTATCTGGAGGAGAGGTTGAGCAGACCTCTCTCCCCTGGGCGAGGGGGGCTGTGGAAGGTTACTGTAAAGGGTGTGCTGCACTTTTCCACTGAATGATGACGATTTCTGTAACTGGTTTGTTCATGTCTATAAGTATGATGTGAATACAACGATCGGCTCTCTCACTTCTTCGGAGGAGCGCATCGCAGTTAGTTGCGTATGGGGCTGCGTAGCCGCAGACAGGTCAGGGTGCTCATGCTGACCCCTGGCCACTGCTGAAAACACCTACAATGGGCACGTGAGCATCAGAACATGACCACGGAGCAATGGAAGAAGGTGGCCTGGTCTGATGAATCACGGT
>JAOYSI010002456.1:0-16038 GCA_025775065.1 Hiodon alosoides
TATATATGGCTTGAGGTGTAGGTGGGTGGAACTAGTGGAAGAATAATTGGCTACAACTTACCCAACTCCATCAGTCAAGTTATCCAACAGCAACAGGAAATTATGACAAAGCTGAACAGCTGAAATTTCCAGGTTAGAATGACGTCATATGGTTAGAATCTAGATGAGATTTTAGGAGATATATCCCTGCCCAGTGTGACAAAATGCAATGGATAATCGTCACACATTTAAATATATTTAGACATAAAATGGGATAAATTAGTCCTTGTATAGGTCCTCCAATTGAGTCCTCCTGAAAATGTCTACAGAGAACTTTGTACATATGAAACCCCGACTTCTCTAATTATGCATCTGCACCCCCCCTTAAACTATATTTTAAGTTATTGTTACCTACAAAAACTAGTAATTGCATTTTTCACCCTGCATGACTGTTTTGTTTCTTCAAAGCCTTTTTGCATTAAGACATTTTCCTTCCGAGGAAAGAAAAGACCTGGGCATAGCCAAGAATATATCTATTTTTTGATGTTCCTGAACATAATTTAGATTGGTACGTAACCACCCATAATACCACGGCAAACCTCTAATTGTCTACACAAGTGCAACAGATCTGTTGTGGGTTAAGCTCAGTAATAATATCATCACAACACATATAATTTGGTTGTTGCTTGTAGACTATTTAAGTGTGGAGATTTGGCTGCTGCTATTGTGTGAACACGAGAAACCTGCCAGCTGAATCCTCTGAGCCAAGAGGTCTGTTTTTAACAGATAGGATGTCACTGTGGGATCCAGAACTTCAAGTTTTAACAAAATATTTACAGTGATATTGCTGGGCCTAATAATAAAATGTTACTTTAATCACCTGCAAAACATTTTCTATCAAATGGTGATTTTGTGTCTAATAAAAAAATAATAATAATTACGGATATGAATGTGAGAATGAAAAGGGGAAAAAGAGGAACGTGGAGGTCCAGTTTATTGCTTTTATTTGGCATTTTTAGCCTAAAACATCAAGAAAGGATAAACTCACTATGAAAAACATACTTCTAGAAAACCTAATAGCTTTTAAATATGTATGTTTATCTGTGTCTAGGTAATGAAATAGAAGATACACATTAATTTACCCAGTTTCATGGAAGAACAGTACATTTTGCTCAACAGTATGAACAAACTAATTAGAATGGTACCTTTTTTATAATCATTGCTCTTCAGATAATAAGGCGCATGACAGTATCATTTGAACATTAACCTACAAAATACTTAACATAACATTCCGGAGGAGAAAACATGCACAAGCAGTATAAAAATGACAAACATTTCTGTTTTTTGCACTGCAAAATCAAAGCTGCTTTAATTAACTGAATATACTGGTTTCAACTGTCAACAGAGTATCATAACATTTTCTGTCATTTTGCACACAGTGTGAAAGGCGTCATCTTTAATCTTTTTTTTTTTTTTCTGGAGGAAGAAAATACGTCACTGCACATTGCGAACTCCCAAGACAGCAGTGTTGTTTACTGCAAGTTAGAAAAGGAAAGTAAATTCAAGACTCGAGGCAGGAGGGAGTGAACAGGGTGCCCCATTGCCTGAGTAACACATGGTAAGACATTTTAAGTTACTTAATGAAGTTTAATTCCAAAATGTTATGTCTTCAAATAATTTGCAGATGTGATTTTAAATGGGGCAATCCGATGTTCTGTTCTTCCAGGCCACAGTAAAGAGCTGATGTTGTGAATTCAGAAATAGAGGCTTAGCTTTGATGGAGACTGGGTTATTCTGCATCCTATCTACTGCACATTAACTCAGCATATTATCCTTCTAGCATTTCTGAGTTGCACGTCTAGCACGTCTTTACATTGGTAAAGGTATAACGTCCTAAACGCTTTAGGTTATTGTGGTTGGGGGAACTTGCTGTGCAGAGGCATCGAACAGGTCATTGCTTTAGCTTGGAGGCGTTCCCTGGACTCTTTTTGAGCACTGGTAATTTACAGAACTCCTTACTGAAAGCTATAATTTAAGAATCAACTATCGTTGCCTGTTATAAATTATATTAATTTCCCTATAAACAAACCCACCCAATGCTGACTAATTGAATCGCATAATTATTTTAAAATTGTATTTTCCCTTGACCCAAGCCCGTGAGTGAATAATTTTAGAAATGTGTTTTAGCAAACCAATCAGAAAATATGTATTTATAATGCAAGGAGTCCTATTGAGAAGAGGCATTTCTTTTCAATACAACAATCAGAAAAATAAAAAAATTACTAAATTCATGAATGCATTTGAATTAGATCCAAATATTCTTAAGAACTTTAGATCAGTTTCTAATTTGGTATTTTTGTCTAAAATACTGGAGAAAGTATTAGCCCAGCAGTTATTGGAATTTCTAAACTCTAATAATATGCTGGAAACATTTCAGTCAGGCGTAGTATGGAGAACAAAAAATGACATAAGCATGCATAGATAAATAAATAAATAAATAAATAAATAAATAAATGTAGAAACAAATAATTAGGACCACCCACTCAAGTAACATACGGACACAGAAATAAATAAATAAATAAATAAATAAATAAATAAATAAATGTAGAAATGTAGAAATGTAGAAAAAAGGAAATATATAAGTGAATAAATGTGGAAATACATAAATAAATAAATGAATAAATATAGAAATACAGAAATAAATAAATACATTTTAAATGACAAATTGCCTTCTTCATTACCAAAATGTATTTATTTTTCATTTATTAATTAATGTATTTATTTATTTATTTATAAATAAATTAGCATGACATTCTAATGGCATTTGATAATTACTTGGTGTTTGTTCTAATACTGCTTGACATTTGATACTATAGATCACCATTTCCTCTTGAAAAGACTTGATACCCGTGTAGGCATAAAAGGGACTGCTCTATCTTGGTTGACGAATAGATTTCAGTTTGTTAAAATTGGGGAAGACTCATCTGATTTGTTTCCAGTTAGATATGGAGTACCACAAGGTTCGGTGTTTGGCAAACCTTCTATTCTCTTTGTATATGCTACCCCTTGGTGATATCATCCGTAAGCACAAGATCAACTTTCATTGTTATGCGGATGACACGCAGCTATATCTTTCAGGGAGCCCGGGTGGGGATTTTCCGTTAGCTTGCTCCCTTGTATCTAACAAATATTATCGCCCAGTATGTCCCATCTATGTTACTTCGCTCACAGGAAGCTGCAAATCTTTATCTACCAAGAATAACCAAAACAAAATCTGGAGGAAGAGCATTTGCATACAGAGCTCCACAACTATGGAATAGCCTCCCAAAGTTTTGTGCGGGAATCGGACACAGTCTCTATATTTAAAGCAATATTTAAAATGTATCTATTTAAACTTGCATATAGTCAATAGAGGGACCGTGACAGAGAAGAGAAAGTGGCTATTAGAAATGGTTTGGTGATAAGAACCATTCCTGTTGGTCATTGGTGGTCCCCCCCTAGTTGGCTGGGTTCGGCCTTTGGTGGGGCAGGATGGGTTCGGACTACCTTCATGTCCATGTGTTGTTTCCGGCACTCACCGTCTTTGTATGCTGCCATAGAGATTTATGTAGCTCTGACCACTCACAAAGATTCACTTTTCAAATTATTTAACTTGAGATCATACTGAATCCATAGCTAAGCATTAAAAATGTGCTATCTCTCTCTTTCAAGCTATCATTGAGGCATCCTGCAGGACTGCATCCCATTGCAGCTACCAAGAGATCCTAAAGACTGGACCCCATCCATCAGGGCCCCCACCCCATCTCCTCCTGATATCACAATGCTCTGGATTTTCCTTCAACTCCTCTACTGGAGGGCAGCACACACTATGGCCATTAGATTCTTTATTTCAGCTCTAGTGCCGGCCAGCAGAGGATGGGTTCCCCCTTTAAGCTGGGTTCCTCTCAAGGTTTCCTCCTGCCAAAACTCCTAGGGAGTTTTTCCTTGCCACTGTTGCCACGGGCATGCTTTTGGGGGGGGTCGGGCCTGGGAAATATTGTATTGTAAAGCATCTTTGTGATTTGGAAACATGTGAAAAGTGCTTTATAAAAATAAATTGATTGATTGATTGAGTGATTGATTGATTGAATACATACAGTGCAGCCTCATTCATTAAGATGTAGCAGCCACACAAACATCCTAAGCCGGTGTTTAAAGGAGCAGTGAATTAACGTGACATATAAATAATATACTGCACGAGAATCAATTTCAAAATTCACCTGAATGACAAAATGGTTGCATTGTCAATTAAGCCTTTCTGTAGGTGTTTTGTATTGAGATTAAATATTGAGTCATACCAAGCAATATGTAGCCAATAGATGACAGGAAATCTACATTTACTGGGGAAAGTTAAAACATTTTTGACCATAATTAACTGATTAATGGTTTCTTTACCACCCTGATCAGCCTTTTTTGTGTAAAATATATTTATTTCTCTTAGCACAACATAATAAATGTTTTTTTTTTTTTTAATACAAATGTAACGTTTTGTTTTTTTTGTTCGTTTTTTCCGGTACAGCTTTACATTATTGCACTTTACCACCATTAAAGGTGCCACCTCACTAACCAAGCCATTTGCTTAATAAGTACAGTTGTGCAGGGTTTTATGGCTTCCAGGTACAGATTCAGAACAGATAAAACAATTTAATTTAAAAAGCAATTTAAAGTATTTGTAAAGTATTTATATAAATTATAAATCTCATGATTGATTGAGAGACTTATGTTGAGAGAGAATTGAATGTCATTCCATCCATTAGCCATGGCTGCTTTGCATGTCTTACAAAACAGCCACCATTAATTGTTCATGGCGATGAGCAGCTATAGAGTTGTTTGGCAATTTTTGCAGGCTAAATGAATGCAGGGAAATGAGTGCAGCCGACGGGCGTCGTCATAGCGCGGTAAACTGAGGAGCTCCGGTCTCCCGTGCCGGAGACAGCATAGTTAGCCCATCAAGCCCAGGCATCTTAGCGAGGCTTCAGAATCACCATACAGCCACCCCTCAATGAGTTACTGAGCGTCCTAGCGCACGCTAGTGAATCTGTCGCTAAGGATAATGATTTTGAGTTTTGAGTTTCAGCTTTTGATCTTTGATTTTTGGGTGACCTCTTTGAAACCAATAATATAAAAACCCAGTATTTAGAACGTTGCAAAAAATTTAGGAGGATCAGCACAATAACAACTTCTTAAGTAAGACTATTCTGATTAACGAGCCTTTATCCAAGTTCAATTGCTGGATAGACACAAATGCGGAAGAAATTTAAGGTAACTTCTTTGCTCAGGGAGTTTGAAGCAGCATATTTTAAGCACAACACTTTTAACACGGAACCACACAGTAGCCCACGGGACAGCAGTGAATAGGATAGAAAGTAGTAGCAGGGAAGATAACCGCAGCAATGCATGACAGGAGCAAGAGAGGGGAATCAGTGACCTGAGCCCGTTTCGGTTTTAGAGGGTCCGGTGCATACGGCCTTCTGCTCACAGGGACGGTGAGCCCCTTCTCGATAGACCGTTATTTATTTATTTATTTATTTGTGATCAGATGGCTCGGCTAGGTGCCTGTCCTCATGGAGCAGGAAATTAAGTGATGATCAGAACCAGCAGTGCCCAGGAAGGCTTGTGTGTATTTATGGTGTGTGTATATATATATATATACGTGGTATCTGATTGTGCGTAGTTTCTCAGTTCCACTCTTTGTAAATAGAGGCTGCAATGTTACCTTCCTGATTGCATATCCCATCCATTTGGTATCAACTCTACCTAAAAAAATAAGGTTGAAGGGGGATGTTATTTCTGATAATGGAGTAAAATGTGGAGTGTGGAGAATGCCGTTTTCTTTGTTATTTGTGAATCTCTCCTGATCCTTGGGTTGTTGGATAGGGCCCAATTCGGTATTGTTCCTTGGGGATTTGTGTTTCAGAGGGAGAAGTACTTTAACAAACAAACAAACAAAAACGTCCCAACCTCCCTGCCTTTTCCGAGACCTTTTAAGGCCCTACCTGGGTTGCCAGACAGTTGCTTTGTGACATGTCCTCAGTAATACAGTTACACTTGACTATCTTCCTGGAACAGGATTGGTATGAAAATGGAAAGATAGTTTTGGGCAGAGTCCTGCGCTGTGCCACAGTCCGTAAGATACGTGAGAGATGTGGTGAATATGAAACAGAGCTACCGTTTCCTCTTGGGGATAGAACAGAGCAGTGAAGGACAGAAAAGAGCACGCTGTCCAGCACAATCGTGTCTAAATGGGGGAATAGTTATTTGGTATTTCATAAAATAAATGTTTCAACATAAGTGATTATTCACAGTCAGCCAACAACAGTACCATTACATTTTCTTTAAATTTCCCAAGATATGAATTATAAAAGCTCCATGCAAGTAGCTACTTTCCAGCATTATATTCTACATTAAAGTCTAAAATTGCAAAGGAAATCTTGAGCAGGGCTGAGCCAAAAACTCAAAATATTTCCATTAGACCAGAATCTCATTAGTAGAAGGATGATCTCAGGAAAAACAAATATTTCATTTTCTGCAACCGCCAATAAGAGACTCCTCACATCCTGTTTTTTTTTTATTTATTTTTTTTATTATTTATTTTTTAATTGTACAACATTGAGAAATTGCATTTTAAAGCTCAAGCTTTAAATAAACTTGTAAACCTTGGGGGCCCTCAACAAAGCAACCAAGAAAGATATTGTTTTTTAATTGCTCCAAGTAAATTATTATTATTTATCACAATTTGTAGAGAATTACATTCAAACAGGATATTGTTCTGCATTCAAGGTTTTCTATGGCAAGATGAAGAGGCGTTCTACTGAACAACATACGTCTCTGGGCAGCCCGAAGCATCAAGCTTGTGTATTTTTATTTATTTATTTATTTTTATTTTTTCATTTTTATCTTTTCAAATAATACTAAATACCAACATTTACAGAAGCAAAGTATACTTCAATGGTCTGGTTAAATAATAATTTAAAAAATGTATGACTTGTGAGTTTCATGATCTCATGAAATAAAATCGAATAAATGTTACAATATTAAGAATGAGATAATGTGACTTGTTTATCGACGTAGCATCGCAGTGCAGTAATGATCACTACATGGAAATAAAAACATGGATCTAATTCTGTATTCCACAGACTTTATTTAAACATTTTGAAATACCTCCCACATCTGCTCTATATTGCTGTGTCTTTTTTTATGATGTGGGGAGGCTCTGCAGTAGGTGTGATGACAGCACTCTGCAGTAGTGATTCCTGCATGCATATGCAGAGTAACTGCAAACTGTGTGCCTTATTCCTTCTGTGAGTATGTCTTTTTTGGTTCGAACCAGGGAGGTCTTTTAATTGTGTTTATTATGGGTGTGGGAATATCAGCAGCCCATGATTTTATACTTAGAGCCATGAACTAAAAAGCCAAAGATGGTCTGTTTACTCACATACTAGATAAGACTTGCAAAACAACACAGTTAATAGTGCATTCCTAGTTAAAACACATCTAGGAACGACTACTTAAATAGTTAAATACCCTGATTAGATCAATCACTTTGTAAACAATACACAGAAATATAAATATTTATGATATAGTTACTGAAAATGACCAGAAATATCAGAATGGGTTATGTATTCTACACCCAAAGGGAGGGTAACAGTCGTGATAGGAAAGGATCGTATATAAGCATTTAGTCCACTAAGAAGTTGTACTTTCTACTGGAATTATTAAAAATTTGAATAAATTAAAAAACTAAAATAATTACAGGACATATTTAACCCTAATATAATTTATAATGATCTTCATATAAAAGCTTCACACAACATGATGAAGTGCAAAATCAAAGCCATCAAAGGTTTTCCCCGGCAAAGCAATACTGCAAGCCAATAGCACCCCCTACATCTCAGACACTAAACCTGGCAAAACCGAAATCCTCTCTCCATTCATGGATTGTATAAAAGACAGTTTTTGCTGTAATGTTATTTGGGGCCTTTTCTTAGCCTCAATAAAAAAGTAGTGTCAGTAACAAATTTTGTGAAGATTAATATAATAAAAAATGGTTTCAGTAAAATTCTTGAACAGACACGTACAGGGTTGGTCCAAAAACAAGTGAGTTAAATCTTTTATATAGTTTTTCACTTAAGGCTAGGTGACGACAATGGTTATATCTAATTATTACCAAAATGTGTTAGTGCTAAAATGTTTTTGGAAATCAAAAACATTGTTGGAAATCATCAACATCAGCTAATAAACATCCTGAGGACATAAATAAATCAACATTTCTACAGTAGTTTATAAAAAAATCCACATAAGATTGGAAGAAGGCACCAGGTGATTAACACAAGTTGTACCCTTTGTTTGTGGCTGATAGATCAAATAGATGCCATAGTTTCATGGTTAATGGTTCAATGCACTCATCATACACCAGCAAATGAATTCATTATTTTCCATAACCATTTATTCAGATAAAGGTTGCCGTACGACAGAGGTTAACCTGGCAAGCACAGCGTAAAAGGCAGAGTACACCCAGCACAGGAATCTCTCGCAGTGAAAAAAGGAAAAACACAGACACTGCAAGCCAATTTCACTGACCAATCCACCTCAAGTGCAAATCATTGCACTGTGGGAGGAAACGGGGCAGGGTACCAAATGAAAACAAGGAGAACTCCACACAGACATCAAATCCCAAGATGGATTTGAATCTCAGAACCTGACCCTATTGAAGCATCAACATTCACATCAGCCAATTTGCCATACCCAAGCACACTGTGACAAACAAACCTAGCACCCATGGGTACAAAAGCTCAACATCTGGACATTCAGCATTATTTGAATTGTCGATGGGCATTGTCTGACCGTAAGGAGCAATTTCCTGTGACTCCGTGTTAATCCGTGTTGATATTCGGTGGTACTGTATTTTGCTGGAATCGGAACCTGCTTATTTTCCCCTGAGGAAACTGGCCAGCTAACAACAAATGACTAATACCACCAGGCAGCATGTCTATCACAGAGTCTTTTTTTCCCCATTATACAAACTGTCTCAAAGTTACCATTTAAACCTAACTATGATTGATGCTTTGCCTAATTTTATTTAGGCATAGTCTGACCTCAGTATTTCACTCAGAGAGCGAAAGATAAAAATGTACGATGTAGTTTTCAAGGCTTGTGTTGCAATGCGGATTCCATATTTACATATTCTTCAAGATACATTAAAAATGTCACCCTTTTTTATACAGTTTTGGTATATTTATTTAATTAATAAATTCAAAATATGGGAGATTTAGAAATTCTGCCAGGTATGAAAAGTAATTTTGGCGTGGGTTCCCACTGTTCTAGCCAATCTTTTCACGTTGCGTCACTGTTGGTGATCGCTATAACTAATGCATTATTTAAAGGATTACTGCAGCCATTTTGGGTAAAGATCAAATTAAGATACCTTTCAAATAGGTGCTGAGAGTGTTTATCACATTTGTTATGGTTTTTAAAAGCAATTTCCAACAGGTGAGGGCACACATTAACAGGATGCAGCAGGCTTCGCTTTTAAGACAATTGGACAAATGCAGGGGCAGCACATGTTTTACTTAGAACAGCACCAGCGACAGTAGAACTTGCTTTTGTTTAGTAACACTTTTCAGAACTCAGAAGCATACACATCTGCTTCGCCAATTTCCTGCTCATCTGCTTTGCTGATTTTCCTGCTTAGTGATGCGTAAAGTTATGATTATGAGTATCATTTTACTTCAAAACGCACTCCTTAAGAAAAGTAGTTAGCTCTGGCCTTTCTTTAACATAGGTAAAAAGAACACTCTTTGTGTAAGACTTTGGTGATCATTGAAACTGCATTTAATGTATTAATTGCATTTCTGTAAATAAGGACTTTGTCACACACAGAATAACAAAACAAAAATATGGTTCCAGATCGTTTTCATTCAGCAAAATGAAACCGATGCAAGCAAAACGATGTTATATTGTGAACAGTAGTTTTACAGCATATAAATCCAATAATCCTACGAATGGAGGTGGTCACAACTATAGAATTGTAAAAGAAAAACACACAAAAAGACAATTGGAATGTCTCAATGGCCATCCAGTCTCTCCTTTCTTTTGAAATTGGTTTGGTGCCAATTTATTTTCATCCACATCATGCCTAATGTTCCCCTTCTCAATGCACTGAGGGAAAAACCTGCTTGCATGCCGCAGCTGTTCCCTGCAATCACCTGCCGTGATCCAGCAATAGACATCTGATCTTGAGGTTGGTGGTCATAAACTTTCCACCTCCGTATTGAGAAAATCCTCTCAACGAGGCTGAGGAAGGGGGAATGAGACATGAGGAAGGCCACGAGCATGAGCTGGTGTGCAGCAAACCATTCCCTGATCATAGTCGAAGGACCCAAACTACTTTATAATTTGGTATATCAGCCTTCACCAGCCATCTCTCATCAACGGGTACAAGACGTTTCTAAAGAGCCTCCACGAAGTCTTAAAGATGACCAGTAATGGTAGAGATGTAGGCAATGATACATTGCAGTGCACATGGTAATTTAACCCCCACGTTGGCCAGACACATTTAGTGTGGCTCTGTATCCAACAAGGTTTCTGTCATATCTCCGGATTTTGTTCATGTTGAAGCCAGCTATATTCGCAAATATTTGTGGTTTTTAGATTCATTACTCCCTGCAAAACGATTCAACTAACTGTAATCACTTAGAGTATTCCCCACATATTGTTATCTATTCTAGAAGTAGGTCTTAGCCAAGCAATATTACTGAAAGAAGAAAAAAAAAGACATTACTGTAATTTGATGAGGCCTTACCAGTACGTATTGACATCTAATATCCACCCTGTTGCTTTTCTTCCCAAAAGGGATCTTCATACAGAGTTGGGGGTTTTTTTACCACTTTGTCTATGGGCGTACAGAATTGATGTTTTGAAACAGTAAGCATCGATGGACAAAGTTAATATGCAAATTGCAAAAATGCATGCTTTGAAGAAATGGTACTGTATCACTTGATGAAATACTTTGCTTGATCACACATCTGAAAGTCCTTATAATTTATGCAATCGTAGATCAGCTGAGATTAAAATATACCCTCTGCCCAGCTTCTGTCATTGTCAGGCCATGATTTATCACATGGTCTATAATTGGACGCCGTCCCCTTCCCCTTCCCACAGCTCCACCGCATGTGCAGACCACCTTTCCCTAGCACCTCCAGGTTGGGTTGTCATTCTTTTCTTTCTCACGCTTATTCATGCTCCATTTTAAGCAATACCAACTCCCAACTCACTGGTAACCTAATATACATATGTGTGTGTTTGTGTGTGTGTGTGTGTGTGTGTGTGTGTGTGTGTGTATTAAAGTATTAAATATTCATTAAAAAAAATTGCAGTTACAATTTGCACCTGTGCAGATAAGGGTTGGTAGTTTAACATGACTTCAATTCATTCAATGCAGAGATCTGTATTCATGTAATCTGCAAAATGTGCTCAATATTTGCACTTTGAGTGAAAGCAAAACATTTTATAGTGTTTTGAAAAATTAACTGCTGTGGTGGGGTTTGTGTAAATTGTGAAAATGCTGATAAAATTTTAAGACTTGCTGCAATTTAGAAAAACTGCAATCAGATAAAAATTCTAATCAACTGAAAATCTGAAACCTGAAACCAACAAAGGATACATTAGTCAATGCTTCTTGTATTTATATCAGGTCACATGTTTTCATCAAAGTCAGGGTAGCTATTTTCTCTGGCCAGACATGGAGAATAAAGCCTGGTGGGTTGGCAGGCCTGAGCAGTGATGTCCCCGCAGGCTGCATTCGTGGCTGGTTGTAGGGCCTGGTTATAGCTACAGTGAACTTTGTAACGGCAGACTGAAAAATAGTATTGAGAAAAGGAGAGTCATGGTGGAAGCTCACATTGTCCCAGATGATTCTGAAGTCTGTGATTTGTTGCCTCTCCACCAGATCCCCTACAGTGTGGTCTTCTCTCAATCCTTGTGGTGTTCATTACATTACAGAGATTGTATAGGAAGGCATGCTGTAAACAGGGCATGCATACATGCATAGGGTACACTTACATTATTGTAGTGTTTTGTGCTGTTTAAGAGATTTACAGTACTTACCAAGCTTGTATATGATAGATTTGATTGGACTCTTTGACCAGCTTCAGCACTTGGAACTTTTGTTGTTCTAGTATGCCTTCCAGGACCACTTTTCAACTTTGTTCCTTATTCAGATGACTTGGGATGATTGATCAATTAAGCGTTTTCCGCTGTTGTGTTTGCACAGGTGCTGAACAATGAACACAATTGTAACTGATGTCCTTAAATTGCAAACAAAGTGTGAACAAATTGTAGGCACAACATTCTCAAGTGAATCTTGTATTCACTTAAGACAGTTGTGTTAAGAGTTTTGCAAAGCAGTGCTTAGGATATGCTATTCATGCACAAAGAGTAGAAAGGGATTTAAGAAAACATTTATTTACAAAATCTTTTGTTTTACAATGAAAGTAATATATTTTTATTTTCCCTGTATTTTGCAATTTTGCAGTTCATTTCTATAATTTTGAAATTATATGGAGGTAGAAGTCTTAAAGATTTCTTAGTTCAACAATTTATCTGAATGGTAAACAGGGAATGGGGTGAAGAGGTACTCAAGAAAAAAGATAGTAACGGTTCATGAAATTAAGAAGTAAAGTGTATTCTTTCACACAAAAGTCTCCCAAAAGAACTTAAATCTAAATAATGTATGGATTCTTTATTTGCCTGCATCCCCTGTATTTGTTACTCATTGCATTATAAAAGATGTATTGCGCTTTAACTTGAATCAGTTCCTTGGAGAGAAAATGCACGGCTTGCGTAAAACTAATTCTGTTTGTGCAGAACAGCATTTATAAAATATACTTAAACTTAAATATAACTTAAATAACCTAAATATTAGTTTTTTAATAGATCATAAGACCTCTCAAGTTAACATATAAGTGGGGCTCATCTATCAATAGCATTAGCAAGGTAGAATGCAGTAGTCATTAATCTCTAATATGAAGCAGATTTGACTCCCAAAAGGAAACGTTCACTGCTAATAAAAATATTTTAATGGTCATAGATTTTTAATGTGAAAACGGTTTTTGATTTCAAGTATTATAGGACTAGATGCCTTTTTAATTCAATTTAGTGCACTCAGTTTAAAAGTAAAAAACAACTTAAAACAGCACAAATGAGTCACAAATGTGATCATTGTCATTTTTTAGATCGTGCGTTCCAAACAGAAGGCAGAAACCATAAATCACAGACTCATTCTTTGTCCTAAGGGGGGAAAAATCTGGTTTTGACTTAGAGGAGATGCTGTAAGATACAATAAGATAATCACAATATGCTCATGCAGCACATTTACTAAAGTAATGACTAAGAAAAAGATCATTACCAAAGGAAATTGTGTACTGCAGACCAGCACATGGTCTATGTTGTGACACGGTACCATTTTTTATTGAAAACGAATAAGATTTTTGTCAGTAACATAAATTTTTAATTTATTATTCATGAATTTGAATGAGGTTGATAAAATATTACTTTAAATTACAAATATTAAAGTTCAGTTAATCTTATGTTTTGATTAAAAAAAAATAAAGGGCTGCTGACAAGATATTGAGTTTAAATTGGCCATTAGCTCCATTGTATCTCTCTGCACCAGCAGTACCCCAGGAGGCCAAAATAAACGCTCCAGCATAATCATTTATAATTATGGTTAATGACTATCACGTTCTGTTTTATGTAATTCTGTGTTTTACACCCTTTACAATAACATATATTGCTTGTTCTGCTATTTATTATGTACTATACATATGCAATGACACTTGTGGCTGACAAATATAAATACTTTTTTTTTTTTTAGATTTGGAATTTTTATTAAAGATATCCCTCTGAACAGATTGCCTGTTAAACAACTTGAAATGGGTTGTGACTCTTTTATAAGACTATTCTGAAACAGTGTCACACCTGCATGAGTTGAATTTAAGGCATCTAAAGGAAACCAAGGTGTAAAAATACTACAATATCAACAGATATTAGGTACACTGGGTTAGCTTGGCAGAACAAGCGTTGTCCGCTTTTTCTGGACCATAATTACAGTTAGCTGTTTAATCTCACATTTCAAAACTGTTATACATGTAGTCCCTAAAAGATCATTATTATCTTGACCGCTCCAGAATTCCATTCTAGTACAATAAAAAAAAAATATTTTATTTTTTATTTTCTTTTGTTGTATAACAAAAGAAAAATTCTGTGGACTTTGAACCCTTTCCATGTTTATACCTGTGAATTCACATCAACTTCACAGAAAAATCTAATCTTCTGACCTTTTGCCTTTCAGAAGAAGCTCTGATGTGAATATACTGCGAAGGGAGGCCAAGGTAAATTGGCCCACCTCAATCCCTCCCCATCCTCTGCCCCCCCGGTAACAAAGTTAAAACTGAGCCAATGGGAGTGATGGATGAAACTCCATGTCCAGAACCACCTGTGGAAAATGCAAGAAGTAAGTTTTCTTTTTCCTTTTAGTTAAGGCAGGGCCTATACTTGATTCAAAATGTATGTGTATAGCCTATAGTCTATCAAGCAATGCAATTCCAACGCCAAGTACACTATACTCTATTGCAATCCAAGCCATCTCCCTGTGTCTCGACAATGCGTGTTACCCACGGGAAGTTGCAATTCTCATATGCGACAGGATGCAAAACGGCAACCAAGTACAGACAATACAATCTCCTGGAAATGCGACTGATGAGACTTTGAACTACCTGCTATCTTCATTCGACTACAACTTGGATAATGTAAGATATGCAGTACTTCCTGTTAAGGCAATCCCTCAGTGTTGCCTTGATGGGAATTTGGGTGGCATCAATCATTCCCATTACTTGGGGCAAGCCAAGCTTTTTGCTGATGTGCACAGCAATACATTTTGCCTCGGTTTCATTTGGCAGGGCGATGTATGTATTACTCTGAACAATTGGGTTGACAAATTTGTGCAGATAGCAGTGCACTGTGCTCTTATATACCCCATAAACATTTCCAGCTATCCTGTATTCAATGGATGATGCCAGTCTATACAGTGCGATGGCCACGCTTTTCTCCAGTGGCAAAGGAGTCCCTACCCAAATCCTTCCTGCCGGAATATCCTCCTTTAAAAGATCTACTGTCATCTGGTATGTTCCCCTGGCACCCCAAACGAGGTTCATTGAATTGAAACATGGATAAAATACCAACTGTTTGTAATGTGGACAGCCTCGGTGGCATCCGAGGAAGGTGCCTTGCACATATCTCAATAATCCTTCATCTCTACTGGTTTAAAGCATGAGGATCTGCAGTGCCTGGGTCGGACTGCTGCCTTTTATATATGTCAGAGTTAATTGTGTAATTGTATTGATGATATAATGAGAAGGGAGATTGGTTTCAATGCATTTGCTGCAAACGGCTTGCTCAGTGACACGTGAAAAACAACTTGGGTAAGATCAGTTAAGCAAAGTATTAAAGAACCAGATGCAAAGCACAAATCACAGCTGAAAACGTATTCATTTTAACAAGATATGATGAAAGTTTATTGAGTGTTTATCTCTTTGCGTGTAAACTAACCTTCCCGGTTTGGCTCGAGTGTAATAAACTAAGAGCATGTAAACCCAGCGAGGTTACGGATACGGTCATTTGATCTTTGACTTGAGCAAATCATCTTGAGTAAGTTAAACACTGTTAACCCCACCTTGGTTGCCAAGGGTGGCAGGTGAGGGAGAGGTTAAGGTAGGTTAACCTTATGTCACAGAGTCACAGAGTCACAGAGCACCTCTGTTGTCACCTTGTTATTACATCAAATTGCATTACCCCCTTGGATGTTTTTATATTTTCTTGTTTTGAAATATTGAATCATAGTGATCATAGACTTTTTTGACACTGATCAACAGAAATAGACGCTTTCATATCAAAGTCAAAATACATTTCTACCAATTAGTCTAAATTTATAACAAATACTAAACACAAAATAATTGGTTGCAT
>JAOYSI010002458.1:0-10579 GCA_025775065.1 Hiodon alosoides
CGAGTGCTGAGGCGCATAGTGCGTAAAAGTCGCCAACGCTCTGCTGACTCAATAACTGCAGAGTTCCAAACCTCCTCCGACATTAACATCAGCACAAAAACTGTGCACCGGGAGCTTCGTGGCATGGGTTTCCATGGTTGAGCAGCTGTGTGCAAGCCTTACATCACCAAGCACAATGCCAAGAGTCAGAGTGGTGTAAAGCACGCCGCCACTGGACACGGGAGTAGTGGAAACTTGTTCTGTGGAGTGACGAATCACGCTTCTCTATCTGGCAGTCTAATGGACGAGTTCCTGCGCACAAACTCTAAAAGAGTAGGCTGCTGCTGTCCTGCATTGCTAGCTCTCTCACTACGGCTGCCAGCATCAACTCTTGTGTTTTGCTTGTAAATGATACTTCAGACTCGACGTACGGTGATAAACAAATTCACCCTTACAGTAGCTGCAAATAACTTTGCTTTTATCCCAAAACCCATCTGTAAGAGTTTTGTAATAAAACTGGCTGTTTAAAAGCCCTTTGACGGCTTTCTCCATAATTCAAGCTTACTTAATCAGCAAAGCTATAGCTAAATTCAAGAATTCGATTGACAAACAAGCACGAGAGCGTGGAGTTATATTTTAACTTTTTAAGGCTCAAAAATAAATTAATTGTTAATTGCGAGTACCAGTTAACGGCATTAAGCATTTGAAATTAGTCAATTAGTCGCATGCATTAACGTTGACAGTTCTTTATATGATGTGCCTCACACAAACATCCCAGCTTCTTCTCTTACTAAAATAACATTGTGTGGTTGAGCTGATATCACTATCTCCAACAACTGCTCTTTTTATTTCTTTCCTGGGTACCGTTGATCCGTTTTAAATTGGATTTTCATAGGGAATAACAAAACGTCTATGAGTCAACGAAAGTCAGACACAATCCAATCTGATGCCAATTTCAAGTTGAAAACAATCTGTATTTGATGGCACTTCAAACATGTGACTTCTTATATCAAATATTTACACCGAAACAGCACAAAACATTCTGTGATAGAATCATGGTTAAAAATACAGGTGTAAAAATGTTTATAAAGTAGTACCAGGACATTAACAAGCCCTCAGTGTGACCACCTGGTCGGCAGATTGTGCTTCTGTAAAAGGCACTGTTGTATCATGTTTACTTAAAAAAAATCAACCAGAACAATTTTAAACAAAAAAAGTCACTCAATATATTACATAGTTCTCACCATGTAAAAAAATATGTATTTGTTCACTAACTTTTACAGCTACATAAATATTTTTTCCAGGTTAAATTGTTTTTCACCTTTTTCGTTGCCTTATACCCTGTTATAACTGTCCGGCACCCTATGAAATCTTGTTTCTTACACTTAAGACAGTACACTCTCTAGTCCCTGACAAGTTTGATTAGAATTTGCTATTTTGAATCTGTCATTGGAGGAGCTCCACTAGCTTCTGGTAGGCCTTCCTCTCCTTGGCCGAGCTATGACACTCCTTCACATAGCGCTTCCCATTTCGCACCAAGCGCTCCAGCAGGACTCCATCCCCCAGCAGCCTCTTGGACAAGGCCACAAACTCCTGTGGGGAAACAGAGAGGAGTGCAGCACATTGAAAATGCTCGCCATGAACCCCTTGATGTTTCCAATGTGGTAAAAAATGGCAAGATCTGACACCGTAGGAATATTTTATAGCAATGTTCTTAAAATTTGAATCTGCCTTAACATTGGGCCAGTTTTCTTGTACACCAGCATAGCACGCTAGCTTCCTGTATGCTAAGCGCTGAACTCAAACAGGACAGGAGTGCTGCTCCTCCATCCACAAGGGCAACGTAAGCATAGCTACATGAAAATAAATAAAATAATTAAACACCAGCATGGCGGTCATTAACTGGGGCAGCATCGAGGAGAGTGCGAAAGGTTCTCACAATACCAAATTGATAGTGATCCTGTCCCAGATCAATGGTTAAGCGAGTAAGCGTTGAGCCCACTTTGATGTCAAGGTGCGGCTCATTTGCTCCAACATTGAGAAAATCAGTAACCGGCTGAATAACAGCATTGCCACTATCAGTTTTTCTCCTGAATGTTGGATTACACACTACTGCTCCCCAACAAAGCCTACTAGCAATTTAAAAGCGTATGATTTTGAGTGCCACTTAAGTACAAGGGTCTATCATAGTAAGAAATATAAAACCTTTAGAGAGCTGTAGAAGGGTGATAACAGGAAGACATGACATCAACCTGATATCAATACTAATATGCCATTTGCGTCCATCAGCAATATATTGTGTAAGCACACTAACAATGAGTACCTTTTTTTTTTTTAACCTGGTACAATTGATTGTACTCCAGGCAGCACTTAAACTTTCATAACACAGGGCCAGGATTAAAGTCGTTGCTGTTCAGCAGAATCCGCATCAAACATTTTACCTATAATCTAGGACAGGTTCTGCCGTGAGCCAATGAGGAAAAAGTACAAACGGCAAGAATTCCTTACATTACAGTCTGCAGATATTTAGGATAAAAGACCTGGCTAGTGGATCTGATCAGAGACCATACAACGAGTAAGAAAAAACATTTTGGCAAAATCTCAAAATTTCGAAATTAATAAAAAAGTACAATATCAACAGGATTTGAACCTCTAACTTTCATGTTAGCAGCCCAATGAGTAAATAACTGCACCGCACTACTATAGATGGGCCCAAAGCAGTAGCCTAAATCTAAGCTCCAAAGCTTGCAGTCTGGTCAGTCCATCGGCAACAGCACCTCCCGGGTGTCCTACATGAGGATTGCCAGACGGATCAGCACCGTTTGGCACTCTGACACTGGTTTGGTTCCCTGTGACCTGGTGTAGAAAAGGATTATCCCAAGGCAACGAGAGTGACTCACGCTAAAGTGACCTTCATTCAACAGTGACTGTCTTTCGCCAGGCCCTACTCTCCTCCTTGCCGATACAATACTCTGTTCAGAAGGTGCATGAAGCCCTCCGAAAGGAGAGCTTAGGCAGTGTAATCCCCAGGGAGAACCCCCTCCCCTGTGGGGGCCTGTGGGCTGCGAAGAGGGCCGGTCTCAGAACTAATCTCCTAAGAAATGGTTATCTGTTCTCGTACCTGAGGGGTGGTGAAGAGCAGTCCCGTCTCCTGGTGGCTCACGATGGCAGCGTTCCCCGGGATGTTCCTGGCTAACACGGGCACCCCCAGATCCATGGCCTTGAGGGTTGAACACAACACTTCAGTTGAGTGACCTCGTCTGCCCTCAAATAAAAACGCCCCCCTTCAACCCCTTTTTTCCCCCCATGCCTAACTTGGTGCAAAGCTACACTCACTACAACCCTAGTCTTATTAAATTAATACTTGAATATGAACCAGAGCTATTTGGCCAAAAAAGTTAGTAGTTTATGTAGCTAGCTACAAACTTTAAAGCAATTACTGATATAAGTTATATAAACAATTGTTTTGCTAGCCATTGCTAATGTACACAGGAATAGCGTCAGAACCTTCTATCGAATCATTGCTGCTTTTGGATGGACAAGGCGTCTGAAAAGGCGTTCGCACCAAGTTAGGAGTGTTAAAAAGAGATAACAGGGGTGCTAGAGATATATCTGAATAAGTTATTGTGCACAGCAGTTGATTATTACTGGAAGGGTTAGTTGCTCTTGTGGGACAAATACCTCACCATCAGTTTAAGGAAATCACCCACGCACACACAATCCCAATGAACACACAAACAGTAAGCGTAAGCCTTCTGAGAATAGTTATAATCTGCATTGTTAGAAAACAGATTAACAGGATTACATCCCTGCTCTTTGATAAGAACGGAAAGAAAGGACAGCGTGCTGTTAATCCGGGTAATTAACGTTGTAATAGCCAGATAACGATACAGCCATCAGGCAGCACTGATGGCCAGCGGTTTCAAATTCCCCTAAATAAGAACAGGCTGCACCTGGAGACAAGAAGGTTTCATTTGAATGTGAGAACAGAGGGTTGCGTTTGGAATAATCTGGAAAAACTTCTGATTAAGTTTTTTTCTTTTTTAAAGGAACATTCTCACATTTATGTTGCTGTGATAATTAGATAGACAAGAGCGTTTTAAAAACAGAAAAGGAAACCTCCAAAATGGCGGCAGACATCCCCTCTGAGATAGAGCTGTTGACCAGGGCGAAAGACTGCTTCAGGGCGGCATGGAGCTCCTCTTGGCTTCTCTCTGGAGCCAGGAAGACTCCCCTCGCCCTGCAAAAGCACCACACCACCGCGTCGATCGAGAGAGAGAGAGAGAGATGTGGGGACACATGGCACAGGTAGCATGTGCTAACAGCTCTCCTGCTCTGGGCCCTCAGAAGAGACAAGAGACCTAAGCCATGGCTCTGGAACCAAAAAGACAAAAAAGTTTGTTTTTCTGTGTGTGTGTGTGTGTGTGTGTGTGTGTGTGTGCCTATGTGAGGTTCCGCTAATGCTAAATCAAGCCAACGGCTTAAGCAGGTACACCCTACCCAGGGGCTTAAGTTAAACTCTAAAATATTCAGCAGCAGCGGGCCTTTGATTTATTTTCAGGAAGCAGAGCAGCGCAGGCCGAAACTAGGCATTGAAAATCTGAGGTCTGCCACATAGAGCTGTCGGAGCTGATCAAAAGAGGAACTGAATGGATTTACCTCTTAATATTCGCTTCCACTTCCCCAGTAAACACGGGATCGATCTGAAACCAGATAAAGTTGCTCAAAATAAAATTCCACAGTTTGTCCTTATTGATCTACCTTGTTTACAACACAGACAATTTTAATTTTCCGCCTTCCCTTGGCTTGGCATTTCCTGCAGGTAGAAGTTAGCACAATAAAGACACATCCGTCTGAAAAGGTTTATTCTTAATTTCCTACAGCAGCCTCCAGTCTCCAATCTCCCGACTTCCAGGCATTTTCCTGCCTGCTCCATCAGCTCAATATTCCCCAGTGCTTTACAGGAGCTAGAATGGCCCGGTACTTAGTCTGGAGTGGGCTGTGTGTATGCATGTGAAATGTGGGAATGCTTGGACCACAAACACAGAACTGATTTCCCCAGACGGCACAGACCCCTGCCAAAAAAAACTCACTCCCCCTCCCTGTCCTCCTCTCTGACAGGGCCGACCATAACCAATTACACCACTACGAGAAGTCCATTAGACCACTGAATCCACAAGCTACAAGCTGCGAAAAGACAAGTGACCACACAGTCGGCCTTCGGGTTGAAGGCCCAGTCTGAGCCGGACAAAAGAATTTTACAGCACATAAGCACTCAGCAGCGTGGGCTCAATATCTCCTTTGTGACAACCACAGGGCGAACTGGCTGCGCCGCACGCAACGGAGAGAGGAATGCACACAAAAAATGCTCGGGTTAGCTCAGAATATGGGGCGCAGTTTTTTATTCGGCACATTGGTGCCGGAAAATGCAACACAAAGTCCTCCCGGTTCGGGGTATAAGGCAACGAAAAAACACAAAGAAAATTCTTCCCGGATTGGGGCATAAGATAACGACGAATGACGTCCGAAAAAAAAGGAATCTCGTCCTCCTCGCTCGAGGGAATTTGCGGGGTCTCGCTCACCTGTCGCCAGCCAGATCTGTAAGACAGAGCACAGTGCTTTAGGCTGTGGTTCCCCTGGACTGCCCACAGGTAGGCATTGCGTCTCGACAAGGCTCGCTGGCCTTGCTGGCGTCTCCTTGAGATGGGGAGGGGGCACTCTCTGTGTCTGAGCTGTTCTCCGCACCTTCACTGTCCTCTGGGTTTTCTTCTTCGTTGGAGCCCTCATTATCATCGTCGTCAGCAACTGAAGCAGTGGAGGCCAGACTTTCGCTCTGAGACACATCCCGTTCTGTCCTCGTCGGGAGTCCTGTTTGTGCTGCTGCAGCAGGATGTCCAGGTTATGCCGCCTCTTGTAGTTGAAGTAGAAGTTCTTGCACTGTGCCTCGCTTTTGGTGCCCACCATCTTGGCGATGGACGACCAGTTGCGTCCATGCTCCACTAACCCTTTTTTGGCAACTTCCATTTCTTGGCGAGCCTCTTCGCACTTTCTGTTTGCCTGCTCCAGGCGGTGTGACACGTCCCGCTGCATCTGCTGAATGAAAGAAAACCTCCAGCTTTCTGATGGTGGTCAGGTGCTGCCTCTCCATCTCTATTCTCCTCTTCAGATCGTCCTTCATGTTGTCCTTCTCGGAGCAGATCCCAGGATGAGGATGATGGCAGTTTTTGCGGATCTGCTCTGCCTCCTCCTTGGCCTGGGTCAGCTTTGACGTCGTTTCCCGCAGTTTGTCCCTCGTTTCCTTGTAAGCATCTGTTTCACTTCTCAGCTTGTTTTGGGCCCATTTCACTTTGATGAGGTGAGATCTCTTTCTTCATCTTCTCAAGGTCCCGGGCGAGTCGTGAGGCCTCACCCTCCTTGACCTTGTGCAGCTGCTGCAGTCGGCCCTTCTCCTGGGCTAACTGGTTCCCTCTCCCAGCCTGTCTCTCCACCTCGCGGCCGGCCTCCCGCAGCTTTCTCTCCGGCTGCTCCTTGTCCCTCCGCAGATCCAACGCCTCCTTTTCCCCACGCACATACTTCATCACCATTGCCTCCTTTTCATCTTTCCCCTCCTCTTCCTTCTTCTCCTTGTCCTCTTTTTTCTCTGATTTCTCTGATTTCTCTCCTTCGGCCTAGAAGATTTCCTTCTCGTGCTCACTTTTGGCAATGGTTGCTGAGAGACCAGAGCCTCGCTGTCCTACCCTCTGGAAGAGCTCCTGCTGCTCGCACTGTTTGCGGATCTCAGGGAACAGTCTCTCGTAGGGTTGGCTTTGCGCCACGAGTTGTTCTCCATGCGCTCCACCTTGGCAATCTCTCATTCTCGACCTGCTGGGCTCCAGTGGACGATGCCTCTGCCTTCACACTGATCTGCGTCTCCTTCTGGACTTCCCCTGCAGACCTCAGGCTGTCCTGCACGGCATGGGGGAGAGGAAGGATGATCCCCCTCCCTGGGTGCGTGGGAAACGGGCCTCAGAGACACTCTCAATTCCGGGGCCGCTTGGACTCAAGAGCCTCATTTTCAGGCTGGGTAGACATAGTGTGAAACTGTTGCTCATGGGGCGCGGTTGGCCAGGTTATACCCATACTGCACCAGGATGGCCTCCTTCAGCGTGGGGTGGTCTGCTGCCTCGGTACCCCCCCAAGTCGTGGCAGGCCTGCTGGGCACACCCGGTCAGGAAAGGGGCCAGAAGGTGGCCCCAGCGATCCGTTGGCCAGCCCTCTCATTCTGCCGTGCGCTCGAAAACCTCCAAGTAAGCCTCCACGTCATCTTCCGCAGTCTGCTTGGTGAGCAGTGTCGTTGGGGGAGACGGCTGTTCAGGGAAATCAGCAATTCTTGTACAGCGACCATCCCCTGGGCTTGCTGGGCTTGGGCTTGGGCGAGGAGGTTGAGTGTGGCTTCCATGATTGGTGCTGGGCAAACCCTCTCCGTGTGCATGCAAAGGTAGTGGAGTCACATTACCCGCATTCTCCACCACATGTGACAACCAAGGGGCGAACTGGCTGCGCACGCAACGGAGAGAGGAATGCACACAAAAAATGCTCGGGTTAGTTCGGAATACGGATGCGGTTTTTTATTCGGCACACTTGTAAAAAAAAAACACTTGGAAAACGCAACACAAAGTCCTCCCGGTTCGGGGTATAAGGCAATGAAAAAAGACAAAGAAAATTCAGATCAGGGCGTAAAATAACAACGAATGACGTCCGAAAAAAAAAGGAATCTCGTCCTCCTCGCTCGAGGGAATTTGCGGGGTCTCGCTCACCTGTCGCCAGCCAGATCTGTAAGACAGAGCACAGTGCTTTACCGTCGGTGCTTGCTACCTGCATTCAGCTTGCGTTTGTAGTCTCCCCGCCGCCGACATCTTCTCCTCGTAGCTGCTGGCTTTTGTCCTAAGAACGTACCGCCTCTCAAGGACCTGCCCCCTAGCTTGGGGGGGGTGCGGCTTCTGCCACATCCGCCGTCCTGACACCCCGGGGTTGCCACACCTTCCAAGCTGAATTGCCTGAACTGGGACTCTCTGCTATTGCAAAATCTTACTAAATTGCCAAACCTAAAGGCATCACATTTAATATTTCGAAACACGAAAGTGCACATCGTTTCCACTGAGACCCCAGTGAGCGATATACAGCTCATTAGACATTACAACGGCAACACAAAAGCATCACCACAAAATCTACTGATTTGACATTGCAGTCTTAATTATCAAGGTTAATTACCTTAATTATATTGTGTACGTTTTCTACTTTCATTGTTTGTTTTATCTTTGTCTAAAACAAATGGACAATTCTAAATGCAAGTGCAAAGTTGTCAGTCGTTTGCTTCTTTTGAAATGAAAGCACTCTCACTTTGTTGTTGTTGTTGTTGGAATTAGTAAATGTGCACACAGCACATGTGAATGCACTGTAATTTAAATGTTTATATTTCCTTAAAGGGCAGGCCAGGCGTGTACAGAATGTAGCAGCACATAGATTCAAAAGGACTGAGAAACTGTTGCATTGGGTCATTGTGAATTCAGTCTCATAGCTTACTGCAGACAGCAGATTTACCCGAGCTCTCACTAAATCGCATAAAGGAACAGCAAGACATGAGGCCAAGTGGGCATATCAACTGGAAAAGAGAGGGGCGCCATCGCAAGCAATCACAATCAATAAGGTGAGGTTTTATTACCCATTTTTACTCGCTTTAAACCCTTGATCTCATACTGATGTAGATACATTTCTGTGGCACAATTTCAGTTGTTAATCTGAACAGTGACAACAGTCCATACGTCAACATCATATCACAGATCATACTACCTCCAGACATCATTCTTTCGAAAAAAGCATTTATTTAAAAAATCCCCCCCGATTTCTAGAGATTGGGGTCAGGGTGTGGTCGTTGCCCAATCTGATTAATTGTGGTGTTGGATTTACATGCATTAACTGGCTCAAAGGAAAAAAAACACGCACAGCAATCTAGGTCAAAAACATTGCTTATCTGTTGGCTTTGCTTTATAGGCCTTTTTCGCTTTCAATTCTAAATTAATTCTCTCACTAACTACAAAGCATTACTAGCTGGTTTTGCTAGCCTATAATTAATCAATTTAAAAACAGCTGTAAACCACAGTAGAATTATAATATTTTATTTTTTATAATATTTTTTTTTTTTTTAAAGATTCTTAGTTTTCATATCCTAGATGCTAAATGCCATCGTTTTTCGAACCGTTAGCAACCTCACAGTCTCTCTCATCAGCAGATTTTACACAATCGATACCCAATATTATTTTCTGAAATCACACCGAAAACAACTCATAAAGTAAAGGTTTATCTGGAAAATGGAAAGCATATGGGCAGCTGGTGGTGTAGTGATTAAGGTGACAAGTAACTTAAAGGGTTAAGTCCCGGTTCAAGTCCCACCCCATATTCTTGAGCAAGGTACTTGCTGAATTGAATTGTTTCAGTAAATATCCGGATGATAGCTGGATGAATGTAGTAATTGTAAGCTGTGTAAGTCACTTTGGATAAAAGCGTCTTCTAAGCAACTAAATTGTAATTTTAAATTATATGAAGAAAATGAATAACTTAATTTCAAGAACAATCTTTTAATATATCTTTTAAGTAAATCATTTTGCCCGGTCTCTAACAACGTCCACCGCATATGAACATCGGGGCTCCTGCCATCTCTTAAAGTCCAATTAAGTAAAATTGCACTTGCAGATTGTCAGGCAAATTAGTTATTTTTATTTAGTTATTTAGTTATTTTATATCAACTTTTACAAACTACTGTATACATGCATGGGATAAACCTTTAAAAAACTTCTCATGAACTGTAATTTCGACTTACAGTAAATTTGGTATGTTTTTGGTATGTTTTCAGCAAGCCCTAACTAAATTGCAAAGGACTAACTCATCAGCTCATCAGCCAATCAAAGTGAGTATTTAAATTTTAACTTTGTATAATGATAGGCATACATACCCTATAAATACATGCCAAATTTCAAGTTGAAAATCACAGACAATTAAAATTTTTAAACCGTTACAAATTCTTCTTCTTGTGATTATTTTACAGTAACTGATTATTTTTTTTAAGTGATTATTTTATTTTATAGTAACTAACTAAATTGCCAAGAAAAAGAAGCTGGTTCAAAAGATGGCCGTTTAACAGCCAACAGAATAGTCGAGTTCTCTTGCGACATTATAAATAGGGACAGTGATTTACGGAAATCGACGAAAGTGCAGTGCCCCCCCTCCGAAATAAGCATTCATTTCTGAAATCACTACCGTCAGATTACTTAAGATTTCCCTCCTTCGTCAGTTTAGTTTCCAATCGGTTCCTATGTGATGAAAAAATGGTTACGCCAGAAGATCACAAACACATGACCCAGCATGTGCCCCAGCAAATGTCCAGGGGCCCTGTGGCCACTGTGTGGCTGCCCTGTAGAGGATACGCCACAGGATTGCAATGCTACAAGTGGGCCAGCGAGCTTTTACACAAAATCCACACATCCAGCTGCAATGCTACAAGTGGGCCAGCGAGCTTTTACACAAAATCCACACATCCAGCTGCAATGCTACAAGTGGGCCAGCG
>JAOYSI010002459.1:0-16033 GCA_025775065.1 Hiodon alosoides
TATAATTTATTAATTTAATCAACCATACAATGTTACGCAAGAAAGAATATTTTTGTGGCATACAAAAAAGCACCAAAAAGCACCTATGAACTTCTTCAGTGGCTATCAGTATGAACGTAAAGAAGGCATTAGCCTAGGCATTACTCAAGTTGAAAAAGCATTAAAATACTTTACTTTGTTTTCTGGAGAGCACAAACTGATGTTACGCGAGAAAGCAAGCCTTTCATTTTCTGTCCATGGCACACATGAAAAATAACCGGAAAGCCTGTGTGCATCTACATTGGCTATCACTGTGACTAGTGCGGGGGCAGCTCGTTTTTTAATCCGCCCGGAGCCTTTCTAGTTCTGCTCATTGGCAGTTTGGGTTGCAGATCCAGGCAGGTGGAGCAACTGTCAGAAGGGGACTGTCCTCACTTTTCCCATCTGGGAGCAAACCGCGAGATAAACAGGCCTAAGATTTACATTACTACATAAAAAAAAAGCTTAACTTCTAGTATCCTGGGAGGGAAACATGCTGAGGCAGGAGACGTCCTGGAAGACAGAGCTGCTATTTAGATGTAGATGGCATAATCACCTGCGCTCCTGATGCCTTGCCAACATCTGCAAAGTTTATTAGAAACATCTCAGGACACCACCTCTGTGCACTTCTATCACAACAACTCTCATTTCACACACAGTCATTGTGCACAGCTGACTACACCAACCTGCCTGAAAACATTTATCTTATTGACTGCCTCTAGTTAAAAGAGCCTTCCTGGCATTTATGCAGGGCTGGAACTTGCAGGGAAAGCGGTTGAGAAGAGAAGAGAAGAAAAGGAAAGAATTCTGCACCATTAACGTTCGACGAAACTGACCGGAAAATGACAACGATTTTGCGCCCAATCTTTTTTTGGTGATGTTACAGGGAACAGCAGAAAGCAAGTGCTTTTTTCCCCGCTTTATCCATTAAACAGCACGGCCATCACTGCTGGTCTACACTTCTGCCTCAACCTACTCTTTGTTTCGCTCTTGAATCGTCAAAGCACTCTCTCACCAGGGGTCTTGTTACAATTATGCAAGCATCGCCACTAAGAATACACAACCATTAAATTAATACATTGCTTATTTAAATAGTTTGAAAACAGTCTGCATCTGAGATTACCCTTTACATTTATTAATAGGACACATCTCACAAATAACACTTTTATAAGCATGTTATATCATCTGCCCTGTATCACATCTGAATTGTCTGAATTAAATACAGTACATAAAGCAAATATGTCTAGACTGGAGGTTCTGTCAGTTACAACTGGTAAATTAAATGAGCTGGATTCTAACCTGCAAAATCCACCCATAGGGCTTTCTGTGGTTAGGTCAATGACTCTACTGTCTGAGACACTCGGGAGGCCTGAAGGAAGTATTTTAACTTAATTCTTGCAAATTACTAGTGTAGAATAACCTATTATCCGTGGAATTGTAGTTTTATTGAATTAATTTCTGTGATAGTTTTTATTTTATTTAGCTTGTTGTTTAAATTATATTTTTTGGTGGAAAGAAGACGTTTAGATTAAAGGTGCCTCTTGAGTGGAAGCATCGTGTTTTAAAAGATTTCATTTTAAAGTTTAATTGAAAATGAATGTCTATTCTTTATGCAATTTTTTTCTACCGTTGCCGCACAAGACAGAGTAAAAACATCAACACTAAGACGTGGAGAGGTAGGTCAATCCTGTATTTCACAATTAAAAGGATATTCATGGATTAATCTGTCTTGGTTTAATACAAGCAGCGCTGCAGGCTAGGAATACAAAACCATTAAATTGATACATTCAATCTATGAAAATGCAAACGACCTAGAATTCAATCTCCACGAAAAGGGAAATGAAACCATGAAACCTCTTATGTAAGCCTTGCATACCCAGATAACATGGGCGCAATCCCTTTTTTAATGTTGTGTCACTAAACTTATGAAAGTGCATTCATTATAAACATGAAATGAAAGGGAATTTTAGCGTGTCTACAATTATTTATTTTTTTATCCATTATGACAGAGGAAGCAATGAATAAAGGTTGCTTTGACTGAGCGTGAGTCAACCCTTTGTAGGTTGGTGATTTGTCTGATGTACACCTGTTCAAAACATTGAAGGACTCAATTGGTATTTCTTTGTGTTAGGACAGATTTGATCACCTAAAGTAATATATAGTATAGTTATACTAATTAAAGTAATACCAAGTTTAGATCTTAGATTTTTTTTTTTTGTAAAAAAAGTGAAAAAATTGCCATTATTTTCATTACCCTACATGCATATTCATGAAAAACATGAATGAATATGAATAACAATGACTATATTTTGAATGGATAGTTGAATTATTTTCATAATTATAGATGCTAAACAGCAGGAGGGACATGTTATCTGAGTTCTCCATTTAACTCCCATAGTCCAAAGACTGTTTGGGTTGATTGGTCACTCTAAATTTCTCTCTCTGTGACTGAGTACTGCATTTCTAAATTCTAATGACCAATTTACAATATATTTGCTCAGCAGACACTTTTATCAAAATAAATTTACACGGCTTACAATTTCCACATTCATGTTACTGAAGCAATTTATGTCAAGTACCTTGCTCATGGGTACAACAGCTGGGGTGGGACTTGAAGCAGCACCCATTTAGAGTTACGTGGTGTAATGGTTAAGGTACAAGTCTGTCACCTTAACCACTATACCACTTAAAATATGAAAGAGCACACAGGCTCGAATTGTAGCACAATTTTCACCCTACACCGGGAAACAATCTACCTCCTCGGTTGCCGCCAGGCCCCTTGTCCGGCCAAATGGTGTGCATCTTCACATGTCAAGCGGAGATCGTTGCTAAGTACAACTTCAGAGTTGTTCTCATTTGGCTAGTACTAGAAGCAGCCCTACCAGTTATAATGCATGAGGCACAATGGCCAATGATGTGTCAACGCGTCTACCCTACGTCTCTTTTCATGGAGAACCTGGGACAGTGTGTCATCTCCTGGGAGGTAAACGGATATATCTGAGCCATCTCAAACCTTTCTCAAAATGAGGCACACAGCCTGAGGGATGACTCCAGTCCTCTTCTTGACTCCTGGAAGATGATCAGCCTGGATAGAGGAGAGATGCTTGTCTGACCAAAACAAAACTCTTTGTCACCAGATGCCAGACAATGAACGGCTTCATGCCATGGTGGGAGTTGTTGCAGGACATCACCATTGTGTTATCTGTCTGGACAAGCACGCATGTCTCCCGATCACCTTCAAAAAAAAAAAAAAAATTCCCCAGAGGTAGCATACTGCGAAAGCAACCCAATGCTTTTTTAAGGCCAAGACGAGGAATGTTCAGCAATGGCCAAGTCAATTACCTGACCTGAATCCAATTAAGCATGCATTTCACTAGCTGAAGGCAAAACTGAAGGCAAAACAACCCAAGAACAAGCAGGAACTAAAGACAGCTGCAGTACAGGCCAGGCAGAGCACCACCAGGGAAGATACCCAGCATCTGGTGATGTTTTCCTACACCGTTCAACCGATTTGGATGTAAATAAAAAGTAACTCAGAAAATAAAAATACAAAACTCCATTATGCTGTGGTAGACAGCTAGAATAATAATAACTTTTCCATTGTCCAAATATTTATGGACCCTACTGTATATATAATGTACTAAACACAATACTTTTTATGTACTAATTAACTTTAACTTTAGCTAGAGAGCACTGTGTGCTTTGTGTAAATAAACCCCACCAGATACTCAACTATTATTGATCTCTAAATCATCACATGGATGAATACCTGGAGAATTGCAGACACTGAGCGCTAAACTACAGTTTAAAAGCTGAGCAAAATCCCCATGCAACAACCACAACAACTGAAGCTTTGTTGATAATGGGCTTTTTATTTCAAAGCACATGTACTGTAACTACATACATTTAGCAGGAAAATAATGCTAATATTTCTTTTGTACAAAATGAGACAATACAAAAATACTAAAAGTGATTTTTAATGCTGTAGGTGTAGTTATCTTTACGCCTATCAGAAATTCACAATATTTTAGTTTACTAAATACAAAAAATTGTCAATCAATGCTTTATTAAGCGGCATTTTGTAAAGAACACAGGTCATGACACATTTTTTTATTCATAGTGGATATATCTAAAAAAAGTTCAGGAATAATATAACAGTTAATTTTTAGTGATCTATACATTATTTATACATTAAAAAAATAAAACAGCTAGCTGTGGTTGAAATAATAGGACGGACTTTACATTGAGAAAGATGTGCAACATATTGAAGTTGTATTGTTTTCAGGGTTTTGTGTATACCAAAATAACATGGTTAACTGTACAATTGTTACTGTTAATAAAATGGTATTTAAAAATAAAAAAAGTTAAAGATGCATTCATAGCAAAGATAATTATTTAAGTCCACAGGTTTTTTTTTTTTTTTTTTTTGCCTCCTTTTTAAAAACACAGTAACAGTCCTATGCCATCTGACACAGTTACACGGTGACGCACTCCCTCGTGTTGGCGTTGGAGACTCGACCTGTCGAGGCGAGCCTACAAGCCACTGAAGGGCGCGTCTGGTGTACATCCTGGATGCGCACTGCTGCCTTTAAATCAGTGGGGCTCTGCCCAGCCAGCGGAAAGAGCCCAAAGCCAAAATGTGCCAGTTAGTCCCAGGAATCAATCCCGAGGACAGTGACGAGGAAAACCCACCCCGCCCGTTTGATAAAAGTTCCCGACGCTACGACGGAGTAAAACGGCGTAGTCACACAGGTGACAGGAGGCGTTTAGAACTTCGTCCGCTCCTAGAGATCCTCCTAAGTCAACCTTGCCATCCTCCTACCCCTTAGAAATGAACATACGCCAGTAAGGTTCATTGAAAGCATATATTTAAACCTACACTGCATCGTTATTAGCAGTGGACCGAACAGCATAGGCAAAATGATGCCAGCCATCCTCACTTTAGTAATAAGAGGGCAAAAAACCTGTTGGCCTCTTAAAGACATAAACACAATTTCATATTATTTCTTCCTTTAGCAAGTGGTGACAATGGGCAGTTAGCTGGAATATAGTGCTATAAGTCATTTATATTGTTAATATGTGTGTGCTTGTAACTTGCAGGAAAAGTATCATTCCTATAACTAAGGAATTTGTTCTTTATGCAAAAAGGCCAGATAGAGAGTATGTGAGTGCTGTCCCAGAGAATGGAGCCAGCTGCCAACCCTTATCCAATTTAATATGTCCTTCTTCATTCTTTAAAAAAATACTTCTTGAGGGTCTCAGAAATCCAATCTGGTTGAATATATAGTTTAAAACATCCCCATATTAACTTTCTCCAAATAGTTTCTTCAGCTTAATGTTTTATATAAGCTAAAATGAAAAACAATATTTTTAAAAGCCTAAATGGCAAGAATAAACTCTTTCATCCCTACATTCTACTGTCAGATGAGGAGATTGTGCAGCAGATTTGTTACTGGTCATCCGTCACAGGTGCCCATTCTTTGTGTGGTTCAGATTGTCCTGGGGCAAAGCGCTCTCACACCATATTGTGATGGTTGTTCCTTTCTATCATGTCCGTTGTAGGGAGCAGTTCCTTCTTGATGGGGGAAGGCGGTGAGACGGTGGTCTTGGCTTTGGCCCTGAAGAGATCCGACACGTAGAAAACCTAGAAGACAAGAAAATGATTTTTAAGGGCTGGACTCAGTCGAGTTTAAGTAAACCGGTCCTTCAGATATTATAGCAGTTATGATACGTAATGCTAAAAACTTATTATGGGACACTGTACCAGCTTCCTGAGAGATTAACTTTATTCCATCCGTTCTGACAATCTAGTTAGTCATAATAAATTCACCCACATTGCATTTAGTAAGCAATGTTTCATCCAAGCATCACCATGTGACTGAAATCCACAAACAGGAATCCACATGAAAAAAAAATGAAAAAAACTCCTTTTTTCAACCCTCAAAGTATGACATCACTTGTGTTTTGGCTAGGAGGAGGATTAAAAGAAGACATTTAAAAAGGAAAATGTTTCCCATGTTCCTACTGATATAACTGATATAACTGGTAAAACAGGATATAGAGCCCAGTTTCCTAAGGAGTGGTGGAGAGGCAACGGGACTATGGAAACAGCCCCCGTTAGGTACCTTATAAAAACGCATTCGAACATCAAGTCATTGATCCTAAACTTTAAATTAAGAACTACACAGGAAAAATTTCATTCAAAGACGAGGTGAAAAAAGTTTCATGAAGACTAAAATTCTAATTATTTTATTAGTTTATCATCTTAGTAATAACGCAAATAAGTTTTATAAATACACCCCCCCTCCCCTTTATTGGCAATATGAGACATCTGCAACCCATTAGCGTCAGTCAGCTGTTGCAAAGAGCTGAGAGGTAGCCTATTTTAGTAGATAACAATTTAACTCTGGAATGACTAATCTGGATGCTGGGTGGGAAAGTACACACAGTGTTTTGTTTCTTTCTCACATTTCCTGCCTCATGTCACATCATGCCCATGCCCAACAGAGGTAACATCCTTTTAGGGATGGTCTAATCTTCTGAGGCAACATACCCACACGACACCCACAATAACTGGTAATTTTCTCTATGATCTAACAATAAGGTGCTTTATTAAAAAAATAATAATAATAAAAAATTTGTGAAGTCATGAAGTTCAATAGTGCCATTTGTTTGGACAATGTAAGGCAACAGCACACAATGCCATTGAGGGAAAAACTATTCAAAACTCTCTTTATTACGTTGTACCATAGGTAAAGAACCTTTTGTGTTTCAGTGGCCCCAGACCCCAGAGCTAGAACCCTGCATGCAGGAGACTTTTAGATCAAAATACCAGTGTCTTGCAGAAGAATGATGGCGGAGATTCTGACCTCTGAACTCCAGACATCGATGAACTCTTATCACAGTTGGGAAGCTTCCTGTGTCATAACCCATGGTACGTAAATGACCTTCCCCTCGCCATAAAGCCCATTGTGTTGGGAATGCAAAGTCAGCAACCAGCAGGGGAACAGCCAGCACGGATTCTCTACAAGAACCCTTCTGGAAACCTGCCAGACTGAATACAGTGAGGGCAGGCTGAGTAGCACCGGCCGACTTCCTCCGGCCACTGGCCCCTCTGCACGCGCTTGTGAGGAACCCCGCAAACTGATTAATGAACACGGCAGTGTTGCCTTTCCGTCCACATTTAAGTTCACCTTACCTACAGCTGCAGGTGAGCAAGCTGCAACACAATCTTGTGACGTCAGATGGAGCTGAGAAGCCACGTTGGGGACAAAAAGAAACAGAAACAAACAAAGAACCTGTTGCCATACTGCCATTCTGACGAACAGAAATGAGTAAATCCATTTTTTGGGAAGACAAAATTAGTCAAAATAGTGGCTCAGGTTAATACGTATCTCCGCTAGATCAAGGCTGGCTGGCAGATGGAAATCTTCAATAGTCAGGATTTATGGCATCTGACTCAGAGGCTCTGAATAAGGCAGGAAATTGCAGTGTGAACTAGTCATGTTCAAACCTTGGGGAAAAAATAAATATTTCATTTCAGACTCTCCTGAAAGCAAAGCTTAGATTTGACGGAGGGGATTTTAAGGGGCATTTACCGAATATTTTGAAAAAATGTGTGCCACAGGATCCACTAATATTTCCACACTTCCACCAGGGGCAACAAGGCGCAAAACTGTGGCTGGTGTTGCCTCATTGGCCTGTGTTTAACACAACAGAATCATTCCAAAGAGTCTTGATGCAGAAAATGGTATTAAATAAGCAGACTGATGAAAACTTCATTCAGTCACAGCATAAGCACTCATGCTATGATATTTCTGACACAAGACCATAACTAATTATAGCCGATATCTGACAGCAGCTTTTTTTTGGATTTTCAGAACTTTTCTTCTGAAAACACTTCTGAAACACTGTGTGGCTACCTTTTCCCCTCCTGGCTACAACACAGAGAAAAGGGGGTTACCTCTATGAAGGGCATGTCACTTTGAATAGGAAGCCCGGTCGGTGGTGACAGACTTCATAGCAGGTAAACCACAAAGCTATTCCACTTTAATGCGAAGGGTTGTTTTCTACACTGTATTTCGATTAGTCAACGAAGATCAAGTTCTCCAAACAGGTTGTTATAAAACCTCACAAAATCAGTCTTAATAATGATGAGTGGATAGCGTTCTGTTATATCTGCAGCAACTGTCAGGGTTTACTGTAAAAAGGGAAATCATTCTTATTGGGCAAACTATATTTCTATATTATGAGCTGTCATATCAAAACAAATTCCTACTCAAAGAGGCTTCTAAATCCTGATATGCTATTTGTTGAGGCAAGATTTATTTGAACTTGGGGTGTTCGTTTTCATTATTCTTCAAAAAGAAAGGGCCACAATATCTCCCCAAAGGCCACTTCTGAACTTGGGTTATTAGAGAATTGCAGTCAAGAATGTTCCCAGATGTGAATCTAATTTAACTTTCGGCAGGCAGAGAAAGGAGCTAGGGTCCTTCAAAGCACCATAAAACATCTAACTGGACCTAAATCTGTCGAGAGTACTGATTCTGAGGGCCACTGCTCCAGTGAGAAAACGTGCCATGCATCTCACAGACCGGAAAAATCTGGAAAGCTAACACGTAAACAATAACGAATGTTCCTTTGTACAAGGACCTTTTTCTGAATCTCAGTATAATAGTCCCATCTGTTATACTTCTTTGTGGAGAGGAATGTTCCAAACAGAATGGTTGGAGCAATTTGTAATCAACCACTGATTTGCTATAGGTCATGCTACGGGTCCACACAGCAGGGAAGATTTTGTAATAATGGTACTCCCATTCCTAAAGATGAATGGAAAGGCAGTCAATCAAATTAGTCCTCTATATCACCATAGCCAATGCAGAAAAGTAAAATCTGAAAGACCGCAGCAGACTGCATTGGCCTGTCCCCCGTGTTTTGGAAAAAATTGCCTGGTCGCTGGTGATAAGTGAAAAGAAGAAAGACACTTATGGTGTCTTCAGTCGGTGTAAAGTTTCAGAGTCCAACGAACTGTCCTGCCAAGAGCGACCCAAAAACAAATATTCTAGCACAGTGACAGAAGCTATGTCTAGATCTGGCAGCCACACAGACGGCCCTTTTATTTCATAAATGAACTTCCCCAATTGTACAAGAAAGGAGCGTCTGTGTGCCAATTCCGGCAATCAAAAAAGCTACTTAAATAGACAAAAGCCTGCTGAACTGAGAAAAATATAATCAACTGAAAGAGGGCCCCAAATAATCGAAGTCATCTTTCTTCAGAACTGGAAACAACCATGACAACAAGTGTCAATGGCTCTTATTTTGGCTCAGTCTTTATGCATGCTGACACACACCGCCATTCACATAAAGATGCCATTCAATCTTAGGGGTGTAACTTTCTATATTCTGCTGGCTGCAGAATTTGTTAAGAAGCAAAACGGATGTTAAGTATGTGGAGCTGAAAACGTACTCCACTCGACCAATTTCATTTATTTTGTTTTGTAGCATTTGAGTAGGAATCTTACTGCGATTGTCAAGCCGTGCTCCTTAAGGCTTAAATACACTGAGCAAGTCCTTTTTTACACACTCTTTTTACTTTTTTGAGGTCTAACACACAATATTAACAAAGACATTGCAAAGGGAAAGCTTACAAATATCATATGCAACAAAGCTTCACTTCTGTACACTTCAGTGCTGATGCCAAGGCGTCTTCATAGAGTAACAAAAAGCACTCACTATGCAGTAGGCCACCAGGGCTCCCTGAGCAAAGCCAGCCAGGACGTCCGTAGGGTGGTGCTTATGGTCAGAAATGCGGGAAAGGCCAGTGTAGAAGGCCATCATGAGGAGGGTGAACTGCAGCAGCGGGCGAAGCAGGCGGGCGCCACGCCACGTGAACCGAGCTTGCAGGTAGAACTGCGGAGAAGGAAGAGAACACGGAACCCGGCTCAGACAATGAACAAGCAAGTATTTAGCCACTGGCATTCAGGCATTGTTGTGTTAGTACAAGAGGGAAATACTGGACTGTAGTTTAAAATCATGCTGTTGTATCCTTGTCCAGTTGCACCAATGGGCAATATGTAAAATATATACTAAATAAATTATAATGGTGTATGTGTGGTAGCCAAATAAATAATGTAACTTTGTTTTTGCCACTAGACGGCTCCTTTCTCGGCTAAAGCAAATGAAACAAACACCCAAACCCCTAAAGCTAGTGTCACACAAGGATCAACACACTCTGTGTTCATTCTCCTCCCAAGAAATGAACGGCCCTGGACTAGCCGGGGTTTCCTGTATGTGTGTCCAGGACGCAATGGGTGTGGGTTCGAACATGGCAGGCCAAGAAGTGACTTCCTAACCCCCCCCCCCCAAGGACATCAAAGCAATCAGCCAGACTTAACAATACCCAAAGGCAACCATCTCAGTCTTATTTCCAGTTAAGGTGTGGACAAGGTCAAACCGCACTTCCTAAAAAAAAGCTCCCAGAAATCCCTCCCAGGGATGTTTTGCTTTTATTTCCCCTTGAATCTATTCCCAGGTACAGATCGGAAATGGGTATGATTGTTCTGTTTGGTTTCTCAGACAGGTTATCACACACAGCCCCACCTCCTCCCTTCCTGGGTCTACAGCGGTCATGATATACTTTTGAATACGTAAATTTACCAACTATATATACAAGTAAATGAAACAAGAGGTGCTGTATTCACAATATAAAGTTACTTAATTGCAGACCAAGTAACAAACCCATGATTCATTATTACTTATTATCAATTAATAGATATACCATGCTGTTTTCAGAACAGAATAAAAAAAAGTTTAAACAATCTTTTAAACTTGAACTTACTATTCCTGAAAGATACGGTTCAAATAATCATTAAACTTTGTTAAATTATTGTTGCTGATATTTCCTGTGGTCTTAATACAAAATAAGCTTATCAATATGTTTAATAAAAGCAACACAAGAGGGTGAGTATTATTGCAGTATTAATCCATCAACTCAATACTCATTTAAACACCCTGGCACACAGAATTATGTAACAAGGGGACTTTTATTTTATTAATTCCACCCAATGCATCCATAGTACATAAAACCTCTTAAAGGACTTCAAATTCCAGTGGGATGACATAAACCTCTAGCGCAGTCGTTCCCAACCATTTTTCAGCCCCCCAAAAAATGTTTTTTGAGCTTCACGACCCTGAGTTGTCAAGCTGGTGGATCTGTGTTGATGGGGATAGCGGATCAAAGTGGATGTTTCCCTGATTCAGATAACCTATAAGGTTCTTACCAGAAGATGGAAAAACAAGACTTTTTTTTCCATTCCTGAAACACTAACACAATTATGATCGAGATGCTAGTCTCACCAGTTCTTTTGGACATAAATCATACTGGGGGTTACTGCACTGTTTATACATCAGTTAGACACTGGTCCCTTGTTTTTTTACCAAGCACTGAGTATTGTCCCAGATATCCTACTCAGTCCTCCTCGACAGTCCGCTAAATCCAACCCAGATACCCGACCTTTGAGGATATCCTGTCCATAACCTGTAGTCAATCTTTAAATCCTCATAACAACCCGCATTTTCTCCACAGGAGAAATAGTACGAAGCTGGTAAAATCCAACCAGAAACAAGTCTCTGCATCCCTCCCCGCAAGCCCGACATCAGTTCTTGTTTGTGCAATTGCCCGCTTCAGTTCTCCTCCTTTTCTGTGAAAACAGCTCACTTCCACACTTCAGTGGCTCTAGGAGGATTCCTTTCTGTTTCCCGTGACACGCCGGAAAGCTCAGTCGTGGCTTGTTTGTGTCATTGTGTGGTGGAGGCATCGCCAGCCAAACCAGAAGCCATATGCAGTATAGAAGAGGTTACTTTTAGGCCAGGAAATTCCCACACTACAGGGCCTTGCTCACCGCACAGATTATCACCAGTATCCTTACCCTGACCCGCCGGAGAGACTGCTCACTAAGGAGCACGGGGGTTCCAAGGGATGTGAGCAGTCACCACAGACTTTCCATTTCATTCATATTTGGTTTAACTCGGGGAAAAAAAAGCATCTTTCCACTGTAGTCGATTGGATCAAGTGCCTTATATTGTATAAAGTGTTATTCTCATAAAAATTGTAACATCCAAAAAAATGTACATCCATGAAAACAAACTTACTTAAGAAAGTTTCATTCTACAATTAAAAAAAAAAAAAAACAAGGGTAATTATGGTGAAGAGCCTCATTGTCCTATGACTATCAATAGCTTAATTTATGACAAATAGATATTGTATTGAGATATTATGCAATAAATGTAATAAAGTTCATTTATCAGGTCAGGCTCATTCAGCAAGGGGAGGAATGGCATCCATTGCTTAAAATATATGCTTTTTAACACAATAACTATTTTGAATATGTCCATTTGTGTTTTTTGTCTGAATATAAAACAGTTGGGTAAAATGTCAGATAGAGTTTTAGTCACAAATAGAGCCTTTCGGAATCATTAAAGAAGTAGGCTCAATCTTTTTGCTCCCAGCCAGATGGCTGTAACTTTGAAACTTTTTTGGCAAATCAATCACATAATATCTCATGGAGCTTCATTCAGCCACATTAGCTGAGGGCTCTCCAGATAATATCTGTTTGGCACAAATTATGTTATAGCCTGACAACAGATGAAGTCATAGGACAATGAGACTCTCCACCATAAGTTTTAAAGAGACATAGCTGGATTATGAGCTATCAGCTGTAATGTCTCATGTCTGAGCCCATTAATTGTTTGACCGCTATGTTTCTCTGACACCTCCTCTCGAATAACAATTATAGGTGTATATATGTGGCAAACTTTGATAAATGATTAGGTGAATGATTAGGCTCATACTTACTGCCAGGTACAGCATGGTATACATGGAGAAAGAAGCATGGCCCGAGAAGAATGATTTTCTGGGGGAGATTAAAAAGTAAGAGCAAAATATGTTAATCAATGATAAACCCAGTATTTTAGATTTAAACCTTACGCTGCTCCTGTCAAATATACACAAAATGCAGTGGTTTGACCAATAGTCACGAATACAGTTTTGAGTGCATGTTCTCCCACCCATTCAAACAAGATGCAATATACAACCGGCAAACAAACTCACAGGAATTCTAAATGTTACTGTTGATGGTTATTTATACAGTATGCAGACAAATCTCATCAGTCACAGTGGGGGATCCGTTTTAAACACATATCGTAATCAGCCACTTATCCCCATTTTTGAATTACACTACAGATACACAGAGTTACACTACAGATAGACTACATAACTATATATACGCTTTTCTCTTAGGTTGAGGTTGGCTTCATTGGTACAGAAGGCATTGCCAGAGAGCACTGATCTGATAAACATCAAAAAAGGAGAGACGTTTAGTCTCAATCAAAACAAAACAAAAACAAAATAAAATATACCTGGCCTCCTGCACTTTGTTTTCTGGCCCCAGGCACTCGTAGTCCGTGATGTACCCCAAGGAGCAGTTGATGCTAGAGAAGTTTGGCTTGCACACAGCAAGGAAGTGGGGCCGCATGCGGCCCACGGCCACTTTGGCAATGTCTGTGAAGGACTGGCTGATGGCGCACCCAAAGATGAAGACTCCCACTTGCTTGTAAAGAGCAGATACGTAGGGGTTGCTGATGAAGGACTTGGAGCCCTCATTCAGATAGTGAATCCTGTAGCATTCTCCAATGACGATCTGGGCAGAGGAGAAGAGGACACGGATTAACAAATATTTTGTGGATTTTTGGAGGTGAAAAACTGCCCTCCTAGTTTCAGGGCTATAGGTCAATGGGAGGTGGCAGATTTGCCATCGTGTTTTGGAGTTACTTTGAGTTTTTTCAGCTAATGCAATTTTAGTCACTTTAGGATTGCATATAGCTGAACACAAAGACAAAGAGCATGAAAGAGGATGTATAGGACAGAAATAAACAAGTGATCGTGGCCTGCCTTGCCTAGATTGAAGAGTATTAGCGCAGTAGGGTTTAGGGTTTAGCAGCAAGATAGATAGTCAGATAGGACAGTTAGCCTGGAGATAGACGCATGCCTCAACAAGGAAGTCAAATTAAACGGATTTATCTCCTGGTACAGACTGTGATGAACAAATACGTAGTTTCTTAAATGGACTAAACAATCTTTAGTCAAGGAGCACAGTGTATATCTTGCACTCAAACTAATAAAAAAAAAAAAGATGGATTAATTTCCGTTTTTTTAGAGCAGAGTAAGTTTAAGTTTGAATTTCGGGGGGAATAATAACAGGCCCATTCGTCAGCAATTTAATTAAATAAACTGAGATGTGGCCTCATTTTGGCACTGCTGTAGCAGAAATACAGAACCACAGAGCCGCAGCAGGAAAGTCACAGCTAGCCCCAGGTGAGACCCCAACTGTCAATCTCGCAGCCTCTCATTCAAGCTAGAAATACTGGCTGAATTACTGCCTGAGCCATTTCGCTTTGATGAACAGACTCCAGGGTATACCACACCCTCCCATATATTCCCTATTATTCCACTCAATTTGGAAATGCAAGCACGAGGCCTTCATGCTTGTTAGTGTTCAGAATTTATTATCATGAACTGCTCACATTCTACCGGTTCAAATAAAATTTTAAAAAATGAACCAGTGAACTTTTTTCAGAATCGGTTCTTTTCTGTTTGTATATTTTTAACTATTATTTTTTTGCCTACAAACAGGAGGAGAAAGACACTTTTGTAAAGTGGCAGCTCCAAAACAAGAAGTAAATACACACCCATTCCTGCATTTAATGAAGAGAACTGCCAAGCTGAAGGATGCATCCAATCTTCAGCAGAAACGGGAGACTTCAACAATGTCACATATCAAGGAAACCTAAAGTGGACCTCTAAATGAAAACTGAACTGTATACAATAATTTAAATCTGTTTCAGGAATTACATCTAAAACGATCATCTGAAAACAAAGAGTAAATCAATCATAACTCCTTAGTTCTCATTCCTGCAGCCACTCACAGCTTCCAGTTGCCTAAAATACACCCCTACAGTTCTTCAAAACTAACAGATTAATACTTCACTAGCGAAGTATATAATGCTCCAAGGCTGTTAAATGCGAAAGGCCTCACTGTCAGGAAGTCACGCTCACAGATAGCATTTCAATGCAATGCTAAGCCAAACACAGAGTCTCTCATATGCACACACCAGGGTGTCATTGAGAACTGTGCTTGTCTGATGCTATAGTCAGACTCCAAGTCAGTTTTACTGAAGAGAATATTGAATTAAAGTTGGCAAGCAGGTTATTTATGAAATTTATCGATCGGCATTGATGTCTTTTTCTGATGACACGCCTTCCTTCATGCATACGAGAAGCATACATTTTATCATTACCGTGCAACGGAGACACGACACACAGGACACACGTGAAACAAGAACACTGAGCGAAGGAAGAAGTTAAAAGCCGAAAGTCAGAGACATTCCAGAATGAGACCAAGAGAAGCAAATTCAGAAACCCCATAAAACACTGACGTAATGCAAATGCCCGATATTAAAAATAAAAAATAAAAATACACACACATAGACACATAGTGGTTTCGATTCCGACAGGAATGAAAAAAGCCCAAATGTTGAATTTATTGAAGAGACAGACTTACAGAAAAGATGGCAATAAGAATACCAGCAGCACAAAGCACCGCATCGCTAATGGTATCTCCGTTTTTGTACGGATACTTGATGGACTCGTCGCTGCAGTAAAACCCCCGCCGGTAGGGCTGGACAGTGCTAGTTTCTATAATCAGGAAAGGCAGGCCAGCTACAGCGAGACAGAGAGAAAGAAGAGGGGTGGGGGGAAAAAAAGGCACATTCGGGTCAGTGCGAGGGATACGTACACACAAGCGCGCGCGCACACAGGAGCCACAGCGTAGCGTTGTCAGGCAACATGAGATGAGGCAAGGGGGGGGGGGGGGGGGGCGGGGGGTTTAAGAAATAATAACACCCCCGAAAGAACACACACAAAGCACGGCGCCCCCACCGCCCAACGGCGGCCGCCGCC